>VNJV01010478.1:0-14091 GCA_008042635.1 Drosophila nikananu
TGAAATATCAAACTAGCCTGGCGAATGACAGAATATATCAATATATCGATACAGTAGCGATATTTATAGATATAGATTATCGCTGCGACCGATAAATATACATTTCTTTATATTCTGTTTGATAATTTGAACCAATATAGATGGAAAAGAAAAGAACATGTTTAAATGTTTTTTTAATCGATAAATATTATGCGATATCTTCTCATACATCCTTACTCAAAACTGTTTATCGATAAAATTGATATCGTATAGAAAACTTCAATGATTTTCGATATTGAACATTTTCGTACATATTTTACTTATTTTTTTTAATTGAGCTTTAACTTCCTTTTAACAAATTCTCTAGGTTCAAACCCATGTATTTTTGTCTCTGTGTAGTCTCCACCATGTCTGTGCGGGGGCGTGGCAAATGGCTGTCATGTGGTTTTATTAGAAATTGTTATCGGAGCGCCTGTTGCAGCTTTTGCTCCCAGCTCTAGTCCTGCTCTAGCTCCTGCTTCTGCACTCTGTTGCAACGACCGCGTGGCGCTTAAGTTTTGATTTTTATCTGCATGTGGAGTGGGCGTGGTATCCGGATTGGCATCGGGACCCTTGGAGGCCGTGAGAGGCCGGGCTTATTGCTCCATTCGCTATTCGCTTGGCGGCCACAAGTGCTTTGTTATCTGCGGAATTAAAAAACGTCGCCATATTGCCGGGGCTGGCTGCCAGGCAAAGCTGCTGCTCCTTCTGCTCCTCCTGCTACTTTGAGTGCTCTTTTAGTGCCATAAATCAGAAATCGGTCCTGCGGCTGCTGCAAGTTTGTGCGGCATTGAATAGCCCTGTGCGTTCGGTTCGGTTCGCTTTTATTATTGTAATGTAAATACAAATTTATATTGGCATCGTAAAGGTAAGGCCTGGGCAAAAGGAAAGCCCCAGCGAAAGGGAATCCTTTCGGCGTAGCAGCTCCTTAAGTGCACATACATTTACGGCATTTGGAAACCCACCAACAACAGCATCCATACATGCGGAAATCTCCTGGCCAAAGCAATCGCATTTCCAATGTCAATATTTGTATTTGCTTTCTATGCGAATGCGAATCCTGGGCTGTTATTGTTGCTGCCCTGCGTTTTTTATGATTTTGAATTTTATGTTTGGCATTACGAGAGCGACAAAGCCATATGATGGGAAGTTACGGGTAAAGGTACAATGGGATTGAAGGTGAAAGTAGAAGCAGTGGTCTTTAAATTTAAGGGGAAGTGATAGAATAGCAGGATAATTTAGTAATTAAAATATATTCTTTAAATTTATTTAATAGCCAAAGGTTAATCATTGATTTATGTTGGCTATGTACATCTACATATGTACTAAGAGTTTTCCTATAGTTAGATGGGCATAAGAATAAATTGAAGGTGCTTTTATATGGTTAATCATGTACATTTTAGATTAATTATTTTATTATTTTTAGTACTCAAAAACAAGTATGTTTGTGAAACTTTTCCCAGAATTTCCCCCACTGTCCCCTTGTAGCATGCCACCCACACCCAAAGATGCCAGATTACTTCACCTATTCATTTTATTGTTGGCTACACTTTGATGTCATTAAAGCATCATCCTGTGGCGACCTTTATCTACCCGAGATTAGATTTGCTGGCTTCCTTAAGAGGGTCAGAACTCTTTGGGTTAACTAGTCCAATCAGGGCTAGAGCAATGGCCATAACCACAAAAGAGCCGCCGACAAATCCACACGGCCAGACATGGCAAGCGCATTAACTATTCGCTGCGCCATAAAAATTATGAGACTTTGGCCTACTTTCCACAGAACTGAGAACTGAGAGAACTCTTTAATATATTGCACATAAACATATGGGGGGATATATGCACACGTAGGGCGAGTAAAAATTTTATGCCAACACGGGACACGACAACACCTTCTCCTCTTCGATGTGTAATAAAGAGAATTGTAAGGACGCCGTCGCAAAACCGAATCATAAACCAGAATAATAATTACCCAAAGCTTTGAGAGAACCCCGTCTATAAGGAGGACATGGAAATTTATTGATGTCTCTGTGTGTGAGCCTAGGACTCGCCCATCCTCTTCGCCTTTACACACTTGAGGCTCTGAAGCGCGTGTTGAGCCTTGGAGGCCATAAAAAGTTCACATAATAATGTCAAATGAGTTACAACAAAAGCCAACAACGACGACGACGTCGAGGGGTTGGCGATGGCGAAAAAGAAAGGGTATTGGGGGGTGGAAAGTGTATGTAAAGGATGGGTATTTGGGCATGTCGCCGACACAACCCTTCCCCCAAGCCAGAGATGACTGTATTAGGGATGCCATCCGCGACAGTCCTTGCGGTCGTTTGCAGTTTTTATTACAAATTTATAGGCACACATGCAAATAAATCGCAGCGCCCCAAAAAGTCTTTGCTGTCTAAAGGTGTTTTAGGCACTAACGAAAAATTAGGGTTTTCTTATTTAGGGGATTTTAAATGTTTACTTCTATTAAGTTGATGGGTTCTTTAGTTTAAAAAGTGGAGTATGAAAATACTTTCAAGATATAAGGTTCAAGGGCAAGTCAGCCTTCATCTTTTTTCTCTCTGCATTTTTCCTTTTAGCAAAACTTTCTCCCCGCCGTTGTCAGTGCGTTTCGCTTTCAATTGAAAAGTTTTTGCAAATTTCATAATGCTTATTTGGCCAATGTGTTTGTTCTGGGCCAACACTTTTGCTTGCCGAAAGTTTTCCAGTGTTTGTGTTTGTGTCTCAGCCGTCGTTGGTGTGTTTGTCTTTTGCAGTTTTTGGTCAACAAGTTTCCTTTCGCATTTTTGGCGAGGCGCACACCTGCCGACAAGGACAACAAAGACCAGGCCAGGCGCAGGATGGGGTGCCCGGGCGACATTTAAGCTCATCTAATGCATGTGTCCGTTTGTGTATGTTGTGTCCACATGCGGCAACGGCCAGGACAACGACAACGACAACGACATCTTCCATCGAAGCACAAAGGACATCTTCCGTTTCGGTCTGCCATGATTCAGCAGAGAAAGCAATCTTTCTGCTGCACACGGCGTGAAAATCGCGAAAATAAATATTGAACTGTAAAGCCAAAGTCAACGTTGCCAAGGATGTGCCTGTAGTGTGTTGTGTGTGTGTGTGTGTTATGGGTCCTCGTCCTGCGCTCGCCAGCTTCCTTGGGGGGCTGTTAAGGGTTAAAGCCGCTTTCCACCAGGCACACCTGGTGCCCCGGTAAGTCCTGCTTTGACTACGCTCCCCTGCCAGTGCTAAAAGTGTCCCGCAGTAATTGGCTTGTTTGCAGTAGGGCTTTCATTCAACTTTTCATCGACGTTCGACCGTTCTACGAAATTTTGTTAGAGAACTACAACTAATAGGGATTAAACAGGGTCAGAGTCAGCTCTCTGTGAAAGTTATACCTGGCAAAGGAGTTTTCAAATCGAAGCCTAACTACTTTAGAAATTCATGTGCATATTTAGACTTTTATTTAAACATTTCTGGTAGTATCTATAAATCATTAACAAAAGTAAATAGATATTAGTAGACACATTCTCTTCTTTATGTATTTATTTATTTAATTATCTAGCTTTTACTTATAAATCACTTTACGCTTTAAGCTTTCTTTTCAAGCATCCCTTTCTCTCCAATTTCGATTCTTTCCGGAAAATGTTTCGTCTTGAAATTTTAACGAGACACCTGGGAATTGCATCATTTTGTGTCATTTCTTCTTGCCCTGCCACCCAGCGAATTTTCCATTGTGTGTTGTGTGTTGTCCTTGTTGTCCTTTGTGTGCAACTATAATAAATAATGCCCCCCTCGTACCCCCTGGAAATAGTAAGTAAAACGCACGCTTGACAAGCAGAAGAACAAGGAATCACAGAAGAAGAACAGCTAACAAGAGGAGGAAGGACGAAGGACGAGGACCTTCAAGACTGGGTGGCCGCAGGGCAGCACGAATGAGAGGACAAGTAGCAATGGGGCGTTTCGCAACGCCTTAATTGAAATTAATGTATATCCCCTTTCGATGGCCACACATATGTGTGTAGATAAATATATAATTGCACTTGGAGAAAGATTAAACCTAGGAAAGAGTTATAGAATTTATTTAGAAACACAATTAAGAAATCTCTTTATAAACAATAGTTTTCAGAATTGCAAACAGGCCAAGGCAAGCCTTAATGGAGTCTAGTTTGCATCGGTTATCTACAAGAAAGTGAGGCTGCTACTTCTCTTGGACAATATTTTCAATATTTACTATTTTTCTCTATTTATTTAAACCCATTTTCGTTGAGTGTTGCCCCTCATTCTTGTGTCTATCTTGTATCCCTTACCCCTTACTCATTGCGAATAGTTTTTGTCTTGTGCTTGTTCCGGCCAAATTGACTTATGCCACAAGCAACAAGCTGCTTGTTAACTGTCTTGCATCCCTGGCTAACAACAAACGAAGCAGCAAAAACAACGAAAAGCCGCGTAACCCCCAAGTCCTTGTATTATTTCCCGCTTTTCTTTGGAAGTTGCGTGCCCCGAATAGTTTGGACACGCACAAAATATAATATTATATTATATTTTCCGTTTAACGGCTGTTTTGTGCTCTCGTCGGCCGTAAACGGGGGAATAATTAGCCCTTAGCCGTTAGCCTTTTGTTGTTATTATGCCAGCAGAAGAGGGGTTACCTAATGGGGCAACGCAATTTTGATTTTAAAGGATGGCCATGCGTGCATGCCTAATGTACCAAGGTCCTTGAGACTTTCGGTGGCCAAATTGCCTCACACTTTTACACATATATAACACTCCGTATTCGTGCCCTCGCAACCCCACTAAATAACTATAATTTTTAACGCCTGTTATGGAGCCAAAGAGAAACACTGAACAACAAAGCCAGGAATCAAAGCGTCAGCCAAAAAGGACAACAAAAGAGGGGTTTCTTGCTGGATTATAAGGTGGTTGTATTAAGGAAGTATGATGGATACTTAGTAAATAATATTCTGGGTTTCATTAATTATTCTTTTAGGCAAAACAAATATTTAAAATCTGAATTTATAAAGAATAAGCCACGTTAGTTAGTCTTTCTTAATCCCTTATACAAATTAAACATGTTGTAGGTCCTTTTTCTAACAATTAAATTATTTAAAGACTTAAAACTAAAATATTTGTAATAAAAACCCTTCACTAAGGTATTCTCTAGTTGAAACCTTGTGTATATATATTTTTTCTTTAAGCATGGTTCATGTGCATTGTACCACGGATATTCGGTCATGGCTTCGCGATTTGCCCCCTCCATCACCATATCGGTCTCCACCTGAGTTTCCCTTTTAATTTCTTGAAAAGGTTTTCTTCCCTTTTGTTGTTCTTGCTTATTACGCATCGCACAAAGGCGAATATTGAGTGGAATGAGTTGCAAGACAGAAGAACGAACTACTGGCTGCCTTTAGCTTGCTTCAGCTCGCTTCTGCTCGCTCTTTTATATGAATTACAATAATAAAGAAAAAGGAAAATGCCAGGGAAAACGCATATCAAAAGTTTGGGGCCAAGGCAGCCAAATAAAATCATAAAAATTACAAAAGGAGAGCAGACAGCAGCAGCTCACGAAATGCGTTCAAGAAAAATCACCGTAATAAAGCCAAGCGTCTGGGGTCTTCCCTGGGTGTGTAAGAGTGTGTGTGTGTGTTGCAAATAAAACAATTTGAGTGGAAATAAAAAATAAAACAACCTGGAGCCAGAGAGATGATGGGTTAAGAACAGAGGGAGAGGGAGAGTTGGGCGCTTAACACGCCCCAAAAACTGTAAGCGAGGGCGCAATCCTTTGTAGCAACAGCAGCAGGATCCTCAGATTCTCAGACAGACAGACAAATATTACTGGGCAAACAATGCGTTGTCCTCCTCGTTGTGGAGTAAAACACATCTTAAATTATTAATAAGAAAGCATAAGAAAAACAAATGCCAGTGTATGCTGCCGGGCCAGCAAGATAAAGACGCTTCCAAAAAGGAAGAAGCTGTATATGCACAAAGGGAAATAATCATAGATTTTTTAAAAGGTTTAAAGAATGGAATATTTAAAAGAAAATACTATAGATGCATAAAATAGATTAAATATTATAAAATATGTATATAAATAACGATAAAAATATAGAAAATAATTAAATATCCCGACTATGCTATAATTATTAGCACGTAAAAACATTGCCTACTTATTGGGGGCTTAAAATTGTCTCAAGTTTCTCTTTTTTCCATAGCTCTTTCCAAATTTGATGCTCTTTAAATTTAGTTATTTTCTCAGTGTAATAACATTACAACAAGAAGAACATCAGGAACGGAATCATTTCCTGGCTCGGTCACCGGTTTCTGCCCTCTGTCTTGTCCTTCCAGTTCGCGGTGCAATGGTCGGGATAGTGGGGTCAGTGGGTGAATTGGGCGTGCCATTGGATGGCGATGGTGAGCTCATCATCACCATCTTCCAAGCTGGCAAAGGGAATAGCTGAGCACACCTGAGTGGCTCTGCTGGACAAGCAGCTGCTGTTGCTGAAGGAATGGCGGAAGTCCTTATAAGCTTGAAGGCCTTTGAACCAAGTCACGTCAGCTAAAAGATTGGTTTATGCGTTCTAATCCGCAACTGAATCTTAAAAGCAAAATAGTTTAGGAATTAAAGAGATAATCGATAAGGTCGTAAATTAAATCAAAAAAGAAAAGCTGTAATTTTTAAGGCACATTATTTATGAATTGCAAATGAAATGAATGCCTGAAAATATGAATAATTTTTCTGCCAGCTGCATTCAGTTTTTACTTTTATTTCCTCAACATTCATCCGCAATTCTAGCATTATAAACTAAATTAAATTCGTAAAAAAGAAACAGCTACTGACCCAACCCCCCTCGTATTTTGCCCCATAAAATCCAGATTTTTTTTCATTGTCTTGTGCATTTCTTTGTTATTAAATATTATTTTTGCCAGCCTCACCTTTACGCGATATTTTTTTAAACGCCCTTTTTTATGGCCTACGAAGATGGCCAACCTCTCCCCCCTTGTTTTGGGGGCCATTGGCCATCCCCTCGTGATTTATGCCGCGCGGTCAAGTGTAAGTTCCACCGCTGGCACCTCGGGGCAGGAAATTGGGTTTAACGGCGGCGGCAGTCAGCGGGATCCTGGCAGCTCGTTTAATTTCAGCAAATTTTTTTATTCTTTTCCTTTCTTTTTTTTATTTTGTTCCGCCCGCTGACGTTTTATTAAATATATACCTTCCTTTTCCCCCCGGTTACCTTTTTTTTATGAACTGGTTATCAGCGGACTACTTTGCGTGTTGCGATTTGCCTTAATTAGTCGGGATATTAACCGAACTGAGCCGGGTTGGTTTTCATAATTGTGAAAGCCTGTCAGCGGTTAAGCTGCAGTGGCATTTTTCCTCTCATTTTCTGTTTTTCTGCGTTTTTTGTTTGTTAATAAATCACAATTTATTGGCTGCTCATTAACCTTTGAGCTCATGGAAAAATGAAAGAATGCAAATGAAGGGACACGACACTCAGTGATTGTGTTTTAATCGCCAGGTGCAGAGTTCGGTATGGGAAAAGTGTCGGAAAATAATGAGAGGGCAGTCGGGGTGTCGAATGCACAGCACAGCATACTTTCCTGCATACTCGGCTCAATTATTTTTCGAATTTCTGTTTTGACAATATCCCCATGCATTCCACAAGAAACCGCACAAACGAAATCCTGGGCATAAAGCAAATTTGTATTTGTCCTTTGAAGTGACAAACACTTTTGCTTATATCTTTTTGTGGGTTTGTGGGCAGAAACCATTTAATTTTGCAGAAAGCCCTGAGAATATACTGCAGGCTGTGTGGCGTGTCATTTGTAAAACTGTCAAGGAGAATAAAAGGAACGAGGGGGACTAAATTAAAAGAGCATTTTGTAAGGGCTAAGGGATTGAGATTTTAATTTTGAAATTCTTTAAGTTTTAATAAAAGTATTCAATTAAATTAAACACAATTTATAAGGATCACCTTATATATTTTAAACTTAATATTAGATTAATATGGCCTTGGTCCGACTGAAAATATTTAATTTCCCGTAAGAAAAATATCATCCTGACAAAACTGCAGGCGGCTGTGTGTCATTTATTAAACAAACAACAGCTGACAGAGAACCGAAAAAGAGGAACAAATTAAAAGCGCATTTATATTGGTTAAGCCTCCGAGCTGCGAGTTTTATTTATACTTTTGTCTCTTTTTCTACCTTTTTGTTTTTCTCCCCCGATTGCAGGACTTCTTTTTAAAGGACTTCACCCCCGCTAACGAGCGTCCATTATGCAAACAATAAGCACAAGCTTCCTTTCCAGATAACAGACCAACCCACAAACAAACGCAACGAAAAACACATGAAAATATCCTTTCTGGCTGGACGGCGGGGGAAAAATATTGCGCATACGCCACGCATCCTGCGAGTGGCTTTCATTCAAAAATAGATTTATGTATGGCATTTAAAAGGGAGGTCGAGCAGGGAGACAAAAAACACAAAAGTAACCACAACAAAATATATACAAGGGACACACAAACAAAATCAAGAAAAATGTGCTGCAGCATTTATCAAACGTGACGCCGTCGCAAATTCGTGGAAATGTTTGAAACTCCGATCTGTGTCTTTCCTTCACCGAAAAACTGCTTGACATCATTATTCTTCAACAATGTGCACTGCATTTTGGTATCATTAAAATGTGATCACTTCGCATTAAAGCCGTAGTCAAATGAGGGGTGGGAAAGGAGGCGTCCCGCCGGAGCAGGAGGCGTGGCGGCAGGACGCCATCTTGGGGCAGCAACAACAGCGATTTGATTTAGTGCCGCACATTATTTCACGCAAATATCTGCGTTGTTGTAGGGCTGCCTTCATGGGTGTACGAATATGTATATATGTTTTGCAATAATGTCAACAATAGACCGAAGCTCTTTGACATGTGTGTGTACAGGGAGAGAAAATTTGAAACATTTCGATAGAGGTAAAATTGAAAAATTAAAGAATTGTTCAACATAAACGCTGTTTAGACAAAAATATGTTCTTATCACTTTAAAGCGTAGAATTTGAAAAATACATTTGGTTGCTTACAGAAACTGAAATAATATTTTATTTGAAATTTCTAATTTTTGGTCCTTTGAGCCGGATGGATAATAATATCGTTGCACCAACAAATTTATTTTAAATTATCATTAAATAGTGAATTAAAAATACCAAATATTAAATATTTAAGATTAAAAGTTTACTAAAAAATCATGAGAGAAATCATTACTACTGAAAAATATTAGGACAAAATCTGAATTAAGTCTTACTTGTAAATACAAGTTTTCTTATTCATTTTTTACTTTCAATAAAATGTATAAATATTTTTTTCACAGTGCTTGTGTGCTCCAGTTTTGACTGGCAACATTTACATTCAGCATTTTGCCCCACTTGTTGACTTTCTGCCAGCGGGTTCCACATCCCGTCGATTTGCATGATTTTCGCATTTATGCGCTTAATTTACTATTTAATAATAGCAAGCAAACAAATGTTTAAATGGAGAGCCAGAGGAGGAGGTGTGTTGTAAAAAGGATATATGTATATACACATAGCAAGCAAGGGATAATGGATAATGGATAAATGTAATAAGCGTTGGATATCAACTTACCTTAACTCCTATGTGAACCGGTGCAAAGTCTGTTTTGTGTATTGAAGGAATCGGTATCGGTAATTGCATGGGAAGGGGGCAGGACATCATGGTCGCTACCTGTGGATGGAAACAGAGAGAGATAGAGATTTGTTAGTTGGATTTGGATTTGGATTGGCAAAATTATAGAGGGAGGCGAGTGTTTGGGAGGTGATTTTCTAAAGCTTAAAAAATTTAATTAACAAATAAATACATTTCTACTTTATATTAAAAAGAAACAACGAGGGAAGCCTAATTCCTGGATTACTATTTTATTTACCTCAAGTTTTCAGAACAAATCATTATTTAAATTATAAAGCTTTCTTCTTTGTACGGTTTATTTTGTTTAAGAAAACGATATACAAGTTTATTTCAGGCAACAAAACCCTTGAAAATATTTGCTGGCAAACACAACAAACAGAAAGAAAGAAAATATATAAGCTTAAACAAAACTGTGGACACAATTTATTCCCTAGAGCATTTTTAATCCCTTTTAATAAACAACTTTGAGTAGTTGTCATAAAACCAGTTTAATGTTTACTGGAAGGCAAGAATTCGTTTTAACTTTTTTAGTTTTCCTCGTTTTTTCTTTTAGTACCAAACTTTTGAGGCGATTTTAAGACTGAAACGTAAGAAATTAACATTCATTTAGGAAACTTTAAAAATCATTTTATCTTACTTTGGATAAAGACAAACAAGAAAATATACATAAATCAAACAAACAGCTTACTGACAATTGAGTGAAACATTTTAAAATTGTTTATTATCCTTAATCCTTTTAATGGAAAATGAAACATTTTTCTTAATAAAAACAACCAGATTGATCTGATAACCAAATCAATGCCACAGCTGCTGCCGTTTTCCTTCTGACATATGAACCATTTTATTTATTTTTTTTATTTTTTTTAGCACTTTTCCAGCACTTTTGAGTTCACCGTTGGCATTGCAATTTTTCGCCTTTTCAATTTCGCGCGTTTTAATGGCGGCCCGCACAGGAATCGTTTCCCCCTTATATCCTTTCTCCTTGATGAACACAAGGCACGCACACATACGAATCACGACCGCATTGCATTTCATTTCATTCGATGGACGGCGAGGGGCGAAGGAAAAGCCGGAGGGGGCGTGACCAGCGTTTCATTTGGCGCCCATCATCATTGTCATTTCCGCTTTTGCGTAACGATGTCAACGTTTTTGATGGCTTCATTTCGCTGCACGCTGCACTTTGCTTTTCGTTTTTCATTTTCAGTTTCGTTTCGGGCGGCAAATAAATCATAACCCAGCCTCTTCGCCCGATCTGCCCCCTCTTTCCCTGCCATTGCGCCTTTCTTCCCGACCAATAAAAACTTTTCGACTTTGTCATAATACGAGCAAAAAGGAGAATAAAAAGCTGCGAGAATAAAGAGCAGCGGCAAATAGTGGCAAGCGAGCAGAAGCAACAAATACAAAGTAAATCATAGAAGGCGAATAGAGAGAGAGAGGGAAAACTGAGATATAGAAACACTCAGAAAAAATGAAATGTATACATATAATAAATTATGAAAAATAAATAAGATACAAACTATAAGCTCCAAGAGAGCACAATACATAAACTTTCGTTCGCTACTGAGTGGAATCATCACTTTTCTTAGCAATATGAGATTGTTGTACATTGCAGGCAAAGCGTTTAAGAAACAACAACGTAAATACAAAGTAAATCACAGAAAGCTAATAAAGAGAAGAAAGAGAGTGAAATAGAGATATTGAAAAATGTATGAACAAAATAAAGAGAACAAAAAACGATAAAAAAAAATTTGAATCCCCCAGAGAGCATCTAAAATAAACTCTCTCATTCGCTTCTGAATGGAACTTATCACCTCTCTTTGCCATCTCTCTTTATTGTACATTGCAGGCAAAGTGTTTATCATACAAAAAATAAATCATTTGCATTTTTATTAATATTAAATAAATAATAATAAATATATCTCTCATTAAGTGAACACAATTATTTTATTACATTTATTTTATTATTTCGACAATTTTATAATTATATTACACATTCAAGCTTAACTATCTCCAAAATTGGAAATATCTTCCCCAATATTCCACTAAAATCTTAACAATTTTTGCCCTCAGTGCACGGGAAATTGTTGAAAATTAAAATGGCATGACAAAGTGGCGAATGTTGTCAAAACTTTTGCATTGGCGTAGCATTTGGGCAAAGCAACAACCGGCAGCCAACAAGAAAACGGACAATGTGTTAGGGCCAATGCGGGAGGAAAGGGACACGGACGCACAGTGAACGTCATAAAAATAGTTGCATGCCCGCGGACACAACACTCCCGACAGTATTTCAATTTCCGGCCTCGATTTTAGTGCGCCGACTGCTTCTGGTTTTGTTTGTCTGACTTCCTTCAGAGACCCTGCTACTTCCTGCCCCTTCCACCAAAGCAATTTGTGTTCAACTTAAAATTTTTGGTAATACATTTAAGCAAACAATTTTCCTATCGCATTACACTTGTCAGCAAACGAGCTTCCCCCTTTTCATGCTCACAACTTGGGGGGTCCTAGCTGGGCACCGAGCACAGGCACGTGTTTTAGGTTTTGTTCCCCACCCCAGAAATCAATGAGTTGTCAATGGCATCGATTACCGAAGACAACTTTTTCTAGGCATCATAACAAAACTATTTATGTCTCACTTTGACTTGGCGGCACCTCAACTACACTGAAAGAAAGAATGTTTATCTATTTTTAAATAAATAGGTGACATTAGAAAGTGAAGAATAGTCACAATGAGTGCTCTTAAAATTCTTAATTACTAATTCAGGTACAGACTGTTGAAGGAGAATGTAATGTTAGCTGTAATGTTTTTAATTAGAAACTAAAAATTTTGTTTATTGTTCTTATAGAATTAATAAAAACTTAACAAACATTGTTTTAAATCTTTGGAATTTAATATTTTCTACTTGTGTTTACTCTTACTCTTGTATATTAAAAAACCTGATAGTGATCCCCTCCATCCCAATAATTATTCAAACATTTTTAAAAATAATTGCTTGAAGTGATAATTTTTATTTCAAGTGTGTCTCGGTGTTCCCATCACCTTCCGTTTCACTGGTTGTCAGCCGGCTGTCAGTTTGTTTACGCATTTCACAGCAAATTGCTTTAAGTGCTACAAAAGTGTCATTTACATGGGCAGCATGGCAAACTAATTAATAGAATTTCAACTAGTTTCCAGCATGTTTTTTTGTGTTGTTTAGCGTTTTGCTTAATGTTTTTATTGGTGCTGCTGGAGCGGGAGTTGCCAGTCGTCATCATTATCAAAAGTAGTGGCAAAGTGCAACGGAGCATGGCTTGGCTTGCATTTTAATGACGACAACAAACGGAAATTGACGTTGCCTGACTGACTTTTTCAACATTGTTGTCGGGCTTTTTATGCTGACACGCGACACAACAACGGGAATTGGCGAAAGGAGAAAATTACGTCGGTAGAAGGGGAAAATTCCCCAAGCGAAGAAGGGAAGAGAGGAAGAATCGAATATTGAGAAATGAAAGTGGTATATGGAACTTCTACCAGTCCAATAGTCTGCATGTAACTGCCATATGGACGCTGTGTTCTTGCAATAAATGTCCAACTTTCAATGTTTTACACAGCAATTTTACTTGATATTTTGGGGATAAAAATACTTTACTTTTAATATTTATTTTATAAATTTTGAGTAAGGTATAAGGATCTATATAAATTTCAACGAAAACGTCTTTAAAATAATAAATTATCATCCATTAATTTATTTTGTGCTTTTTTGTGAGTGTACTTTTTCAACCATCGCTCGCCTCTTCATCAGGGACATTGATGCATGACTCGAGCCGTCTTTAGTCGCCCTGCCACGCCCTCGTCCTGTCGCAATACTACACCCATTGGACCGGATTGTCCACCCACGCGTTAATTTGCCCAGCTTCGTGGTGGACACAACCATGGGGCGGCCATTCGAGCAGGATAATAAATGTAATATGGCAGCAATGAGAGCGAAACGCCGTAACGGGACGGCGATGCCATTGAAGCTGCATGCGCAATTAGGCCTGCGGGAGAGGGGAGGGACCGCCCAACCGCCCACGAAAACAATGATTAATGAGCAGTTGCAGCAGCAGCAGC
The DNA here is from genome assembly GCA_008042635.1 of Drosophila nikananu. Classification (NCBI taxonomy): domain Eukaryota; kingdom Metazoa; phylum Arthropoda; class Insecta; order Diptera; family Drosophilidae; genus Drosophila; species Drosophila nikananu. Next base: position 13,782 of record VNJV01010478.1, read on the forward strand.
AACAACAACAATCATACATCATTCGGTTAAGTTCAGTTCAGCGGAGTTGAAGGCCGAACCAGCCGGCAGACAGCAACAACGACAGCGACAATCTATGACAATTGCAACTTGCAACAAGTTCATGGCATTTGTCGTCGACGTTGTTGCATTTTCCACTTCACTGGGCATGCGCGACGCAGCTACACAGCTGCAGGGTATCAAACCGAGGTAACAACAACAAAAGCAGAAGTAGAAGCGAAGGCAATAACTGCCACTGCAGCAGCAGTAGAGGTAGCAGCAACAGCTGTGCCAATCGTGCAGCAAATCAAGC
>VNJV01010484.1:0-12631 GCA_008042635.1 Drosophila nikananu
ATCGACGTTTTTTCTTAAAAACATCGAATCATCGATGTAGGTGACACCGTCGGTTGTAGTTTAAATTTTTTGGCATTATTTCGCTGTTTTTTTTCCGGCACGTCGCAATAACCGGTTGAATTGTCAAAAATCTCGTCGGTATAAGCGGTTCGTCGCTAAAAGCGGAGACGTACTAAGCGGAGGCCCTTTCATATAAGTTTGTATGGGGACCAACCAAGCCATCAAGTTTTCGTCGTAATAACCGGTCGGACGCTATAAGCGGAGTCGTTATAACCGGATTCTACTGTATTTGTTTCTCTTGCTTGTCCTATCTGCTTCCCTATCCTCCAGTCCACACCGCCGGCTCCATGATGCGGGAGGCCGCTTGGCCGGCTCACCTTCCTACCCCTGGGCGCTGGACTCCATGTCCAAGTGGCCTCAGGTGAAAAGTCCCGTCGTCACGTTTTTCCTGCGGGTTAAATCTTCGCACGTCTGCTTCCTTTAAGGTTCGCCGAGATAAGAGGTCCATCGGCCAGCAGCGAAGTTCCTTTTTAATCGCTCTGCCGACGTTTCTATGCAGTAACTTCGGGCTCTGCTAGGGAGTACACTCTCGCCGTCTCGCTCTGGCGTGCGTGCTTCCCGATCGGCGCTCTTTTGTGCTTTTTCGTTGTCGTTCTCCCGCTTCGTTGCCATGCTCTGTCGCTCTCTCTCTCTCTCTTGAGATTGCTGGCGACGCTGGCAATGTGGATGTTGCGGGCCGGCGCTGGCCGGTGTCGATGTTGCTGGCTGGTGATATCGATTTTGATTGCGGGCTTTGACGGTTTTGATGGTGATGTCGATGTTGCTGGCTGGCGTGTGTTGTTGTCATGTCTCCTAACTCTTAGCTATGTACAGGTGCCCTTCGTAGGACTTTGCCTTGTCTCTTAAATACTAACTATTTACATATATATAACCTTAACTAACTATTTACATATATATATAGGGTGAGGTAATCCTCACATGTTGTTGTTTTTACATCCGAGCACGTTCTGTCTCGACCAATTTAACTATGCCTCAATCCTTGTAGGGACTAGTTCCCTTATTCAACCAGGCATTGTGCCGCCGTTCCTGCAGTCAGTTGAGCGTGGATATCTAGGGGATCGATTCCGACTATGGTTTCGAGTGCTTTTGTGGGCGTTGATCTCAGCGCCCCTGTTCTGCAGAGCAGTGCCTGCCGCTGAGTTCTCTCCATAAGCTTGTTGAATGTTTTCTTTTCCGTGGCTTGCCACCACTGATATGTAGACCCAGTGCATTAGAGCATGCGAAAGACCCCATGTGCTGCGATGCATCGTCTTGGATGTCTAGTACAATGCCGTGGTACTTGACTTGTGTCTTCGGGGTTAGCCTGGTTGAGTTAATTTTCCTGGGGACTAATAGCGGCACCTTGCATATCTTGGTGAAGAGAATGAAGTATTGAAACCTACCTTCTTCGCCCACTCACGTATCTCCCTGAGTGTTGATTCCATGATCGAGCTGAGGGTGGATGGACAGACTCCCGTGATAATTATGCTTATGTCGTCCGCATAGGCTGTTATCTTAAGGGCCTTCCTCTCGAATCTCTTGATCATGTCGTCTACCACCAGATTCAACAGGAGGCGTTGCCCCAATCGGATTGTTCCCGTCTACAGCTTAAAAGATTTCTTATCCACAAACTGTTGGCCGGGGGCGTGTTGGCCGCTTCTAGGCGGTCTATTATATCGTCTGTGGTCACATTATTGAATGCTCCGGATATGTCAACAAACACTCCAAGAGCATATTCTTTGTTGTGCAGGGCTCTCTCAATGGTGGCTACTAATGAGTGTAGTGCCGTTTCCATTGATTTCCCTTTTGTATAAGCGTGCTGGTTGGATGACAGAAGTCTTCCCACATCGTTTCTGATGTATATGTCCAGCAGCTTTTCTAGCGTCTTTAGTAAAAAAGAGGTGAGGCTGATCGGCCTGTAATCCTTGGAGCTCACGTGACTGCACTTCCCTGGTAGAGGTCCTCCATTGGATAGGGATATAGCCCGTTCTTAAGCAAGCTGTAAACAAAGAGTGTAGCCATGAATATTCCATCTATTTCCGGTGCTTTTATTCCTGCAAAGGAGTCTACCGCCCATTGGATTCTTCTTGAGGATATTAGATCTTTTGGGAGATGCTCTTCTCCAGTTACGAGGCCCTGGTGCTTGTTGGCATCGGATATCTCAGTGCATCCTGGGATGTGAGCATGCATTAGTGCTGTTAGCGCCTCCTCGCTGCCCTCAGTCCACTGTCCGTCATCGCGTTTGAGCTGACTCTGTAAGTTTGGCTGCTTCGATAGCAACTTCCGGAGTCTGGCCGTTTCTGGGGCCGTCTCGATATTGGAGCAGAAGTTTTTCCACGAGCTTCTTTGTGCCCTGCGAAGTTCCTTCTTGTAATCCCTGAGTAGGATCTTATATTCCTTGTTCATTATATCACTTTTCGCCTCTTTGGCGATTTTGAAAAATTCTCTGAGGTTATTGTTTAGAAGCGAAAGATTGTCGTTCCACCAGGGTGTCCTGGTCCTCATTCTGGCTATAGATGTCGGGCTTGCTGCGCGTTGCGCATATAGTAATTCCCTGGAGAGGGTCTCTAGGTACTTTTCTGTGTCTTTCGCGGATTTTACTAGGCCCGGGCCAGTCGCGAGTCTTGTCGAGATAGTCTTCTTAAACTTTCCCCAGTTAGTATTCTGGAGATTCTGAAAGCGGTTGGTTTGCGAGAGTGGTCGAAATCGTGTTGGAATTGTATGTTCTTATGATCCGAGAAGGATGGTCTCTCAAGGACTTTCCATTCTGTAACCATTGTACTTTGTTCTCTTACAAGAGTTATGTCTAGCACGTTTGAGTAGGTGGGACCTACGAAGGTATGCTCGTCCCCCACGTTTGCTATGCATAGGTTAGTGGATAGTAAAAAGTCTAAGAGTGACTCACCTCTGTCGTTGATGTCGGGGCTCCCCCACACGCAGTGATGTGCGGGCTGGCTTCTACCATGCTCCTGAGTTCCTCCGGTAGGGCTGTTCTGTCGTGTTCCATGTAGCGGGAAGCTTCCAAAAGGCGCTTCCTCTTGCTCTCCAGCATCACCACAGTCAGGTCATCCGTGCTGTAATGAGACATAAGGTTAGCATGCAGACCCTTCAGTACAAGTACGGCGGTTCTATTTCTGTTTACCGATGGTGGATAGAAGAGGTTATAATTGGAGGACTTCAGTCCGGCGACGGCATTGCCCTAGGCAATTCATGGCCCTTGGACCATTCGGCGGACCGTTGCTCCAAGGCGATGGGGAGTTCCGGCGACGCAATCTTACTTTTATGAAGATTGAGCTGCAGCACCCTGAGTGGCATGGGTACTGGGCTCATCTCCATTCGACGGGTTGACTGCCAACGTCAGGTCACCGTCCTCCGTGTCAGCCCCGTCCAGCGAAAGTCCTTGGGCCGCGTCCACGATGGTTTCCAGACCTAAGTCCTTCTCCACCTTGCCTGCCTTCAGGGTGTGAGCATCCTTATCCTCGGGATGGCGCTTTTTGAGGCGCAGGTACACGCTCCCCATGCCCCACGCCATCTTCCCGTACCTCGGATAGAGGATATTTTCCGCCTCTTTATTTATCCTTTATTTATTCCAGTCTGCGGTTGGGATGTCCGGATTCTGTCGCTGCAGCAGCTTCAGCGCCCGGTCCCCTTGGACTGCGATGGGGAAGAGAACCTTCGCCTTAAGAATGTCCACCACCTCTAGCTGGGCCCCCTCCCACAACGCCTCCAATTGGCAGACCGCTTGCGTCAGCCACTTTCTCGTCGGACCATACACTTCAGGCACCATAAAATGTGGGCATGGGGCGTAGGGATGTTCCTTTATCCGTGCAAATAATGACTGAACGAGTCGCGCATGCACCAACTTCCACCGCGGCTCGGTCATCTTGCCGGCTTCATCGCTTCTTTCAATGAGTGCCACGATCAAGTGTCGTTTGGTCTCCTCATTGACTTTAAGCTTCTTCTTGGGTTTTTTCGCTTTCTGCCTGCCTTCTTCAGCCCGCGTCGCCGTTTGCTCCCCGTGCGTCCTTATTGGCGCTCTCGGTTGAACGTTGCCTCTTGTTGGCAAGTGACACCTCCACCTTGTTGGCGAATCCGCCCGTGGATGCCATGTTGGGGAGGTTGGCGAAGGGCAGCGACATTTTGCTCGGCCCAGGTAAGCTTTTCTTTCTCCTGTGAGGATAGAACGTCTTTTCCTCGAGCCTGCTCTCGATGCGAAGGGCGGCTTTATATTGCGCCTTAGCCTTCATCCCCTCGCTTGAACGCTCCGGCCCGTCCCTGCGTTCCACTTGCGTCCCTGCGCGGGAAGCTAGTGCCTGGTTTCCTCCTGTTCTTTAGAGCGCTGCACTCTCTCCAGGTCCGAGTCTGTATCTATTGCACCTGAGCGGCTAAGCTTCCCTTGCGTCGTTGTGGCAGTAGCATTACAACTGACATGACCTGCTCCCCTCAAATCAGAGGTGTGACCGCTGGCGAAACGCAGAGGGAATTGCTCCCCTCCGTGCCCGCCGGTGATAGCAGTCACGCCTTTTACCGACGTTTGGGCTGATATCCCAGCCCGAGTTGACTCGTTTTGATTGTCCATTTCAAAAATAAACTGTTTCGTTTTCCGGGGAACCACCCACTTGCGTTTTAAGCCTAACCGCCAGGCACCTCCACCCATGGCAAATGATTCATTTCCTCCGTCATTTGCAGCGGAGAGAATTGAACCGTTCCCTTAGCTGGGCACTATATTACATCGGACGGAGCAAGCAGCAGTGCATTACCCGTTTTCCGGGTTCAGATGGACGATTTTAGCAGAGCTCATTGCGCTGAGTTCCTTCAAGAACACTTCCAGACTTGTAGAGAACTGTTTTCAGCAGCTGAATGTCCTTGCCTCCCAAAACATCATAATGCTGGGCTGGGTGCCAGGACATGATAGCCATATGGGAAACGATGTGGCGGACTCCCTAGCTTAACTCGGGGCGATGACACCACTAATCGGCCCTGAACCGTTCTGTGGAATATCGGAAGGTCACAAAAGAGAACTGCTCAGCAAATGGGAGAAAGCGAAGATAAATCGCCACTGGAGCGACAGTGCAGAGCTGAGACCAGATAAACAATTTCTCGCCTTCACTGCAACCTTAGGTATCACATTAAAAATTAAAACTAGCGAAATCACACTTGCAGATTCTGCGAGATGGAGCAAGACAAATCTGAACATATTCTATGTAAATGCCCCTCGCTAAGCATACGTCGACTTCTACAACCCACAGGATTTGGGAACATAAAGAACATACCAAAGTAATCTCTTTGATAAGAAGTCCCGGTATAGAAGCTCTACTCTAATCCTACATGCTGCGGTGCTGCGGCCTTCTGAGCAACTGTGATGCCCCCCTGTGGCGTCGTTGCAGCCGGGACAGGAGCAGTGGCCTTGTTTTAGCCCTCGATGAGATTCAAAATCTCTGCCGTCTTTATCCCCGCATTTGGTAGCGGAAGGTATACAATAAAAACAGCGGCACGTCGAGCCTCTGCTTCCAGGACCATCTTGATGTGGGCGTCCTTCCACAGCCGGAGCTTTGACACCTCTGTGCTCAGCCACTCGGCCGTTTCTGCGTTCCCACATGTGATTGCCATCCAACCTGGTCAAAACGTACAGCCAGAGAACAGCGGCTTCACAGAGCCATGTCTCATTGCCATCACATTCGATAGGATGGCAGGCTGGATGCTATTTAGCTGATCCGTCGTGAGAAGTTTTTGGGGGTAGTCGGCAGGGCGTATCGCCATCTTCGACGAGCTGGCACCGTCCTCTTTAAATATTATTATTATTATTACTGAATATATCTGACTGTCCAGCCAAAAAAGTGCTTTGTTTTCGCAACACGGACTTCGAACGGCTGACTTACTTTATATCATATTTTATTTGGTCCGATTTATACATGTGCACTGGCATGACTGAAGCCGTGGATATTTTTTACAGTGCCATGAATTCTTTTTTATACCATGTACCGTAGGTACAAAGGTATATTAATTTCGTGCAAATGTATGTAACAGGCAGAAGGAAGCATTTCCGACCCCATAACGTATATATATTCTTGATCAGCATCAACAGCCAAGTCGATCTAGCCATGTCTGTCTGTCCGTCTGTCCGTCTGTGTAAACGCCTAGATCTCAGCAACTATAAGCGCTAGAGTCACCAAATTCGGTATGTAGGTCGGAATGTTTTGCACGCAGATCAAGTTTGTTTCAGATTTAAAAATTTTCCTCCCACTCCCCCGCAAATCAATAAAAACGTTTTGCAGCCGCAAATATTACCATATATCTTTCTTTTTGTGCATAGGCATGCATATGTAGAACATGTATCAATACCGAAAATCTGGTAAAGATCGGGTGAAAAACACAAAAGTTATTTACTTATCAGTGTGCTATCTATTTGGCAGCTAGCAACAGGTGCATCCCAAAAAACAACAACAAAACTGATGAGCGCAAGAAACTAACTCCCGTGCGCAAAAAAGAGAGGAGGGGTTATCTCTGTCTCTGTCTTGCACACGCAAGTGCATGAGATGGTGGTGGTTTTGCAAAGAGCGAGTTTGTTTACATTTCTCTAATAGGCAAAAGTCGCAATAGGCAAAAGCGGCGACATATTTTGGTACATGGTATATAACAGTCGTTCGTGAACGACTGTAGCTTTCTTACTTGTTTTTTTTTTTCCTGAATGCGTTCCGTTATACTATCCGCAAACCTCGAATAAGCCTCCTTGGTTTACTAAAGAGTTGAGTCATCTTAAAAACAAAAAATCTAGGCTGTATACTAAATATAAATATACCGGTTCTAACTCTGCCCTATTCCTTTATTTATCGGCTCGGTCAATATTTACCGTGCTGAACGCTCAGTGTTACAAGAATTATTTGATTCGTTGTAGGGTCCAGATCTCTCATCACCCAAAAAAGTTTTATAAATTTGGTAACACTAAATGTAAGCCAATTACGCATCCTTCCTCGCTTTCGTTTGAAAATACAACCGTAAATAACGATCGGGCTATTACCGATCTGTTTGCGCAGTTTACTCACTCACCCACTTACTCAACTTCCACTGGCTCAAATCTATTATTTTAGATCTTCTCCATGTTAAGCCCGTTTATTTGCCAGGTCCCGACTGTATACCCGACTGTGTGCTTAGGTATTTTGCCGACGCCCTGCGCAAACCCCTTCTGAAATTGTTTACCTCCCACTTTCCCCTTATTTGGAAAAAATTATTTGTTATTCCTCTCCACATAAAACGTAGCAAATCGGATGTCAACAACTATAGAGAAATCTCTAAGTTGTCGGCCTGTAGTATGCGCCTATGTATTATTAAGAACATTTAAGTACAATAGTACTTACTGCATACATATGTTTATGCAACCAATAAAGCCCAAGGCGGACGTAACATGATCGTCGACTTGGAGACTCCAAAGAATAAAGTGCATGGTCAGCATTCCCACGCTTACCAAGTGCTAAATACATAAGTGCATAACTCGCTCTCTCACTACATATAAATATATATGATATACATAGGAGAGCCGCTCCGCTGCTGGCGTATCCGGCAGCGCAGCTACGCGGCTTAGTTTTAGACAAAATATATTTAAGAATGTCAAGACTGATACTTTTCAACTGTCAAACTGGCAGAACCAAAATTATGAATAAAAATCAAAGTCAGCCGATACGGCTGCACAACCCAATTTGTTGAGTTCTTTAATTCTAATCTGATCCCCTCGACCTGTTACATGGCGACCGTGACTGTTGTCCGAGGATGGACGTAGAATTGACCGACCTTTCCCTGTTATACGGCCTGCTAAGCAGAATAAAGAATAGAACTTCTGAGCTTTGTGGCAACTTCAACGGATTTATAAAGAAAAAGGGCCGCACTATTGTCATCGATCCACGGAGGACATCCACAGAGGAGGAAACTTTAATCTGAGTGAGTAGAGTTATATTGAGGAATGGGAAAGCACGGTGGCGGTCTAAAGACCAAGTTAAACAAACGTATTAGCCCACGTAAGGTGGCTAATATACGGGCAGCAAACGCCACCGGTTTGGTCGAAAGCTTGTGTGCTACATGCAGAGCTAGACCACTTGCTGCAATATCAGCAAGAATTAAAGACCCAAAAACTCAAGAAAACTCACTCAGAAAACATTAAAAATATAAAAAGAATTAATGAAGTTCCAAAACCAGCAACATATCCAGCACCAGCATTGACGAAGCCCAAGAAGGGCTGCCCACCGGACTGCGAGGGAGTCTGGAGTCCCCACTGCCTGGGGACTTGCACTTGAACAGCAAGCCATCAACATCAGCAGCAGCAAGGAAGTAGACAGCAGCGAGGGAATGTCAGCGTGCCACCCCCGGCGACGCCCAGCTGACACAACAGAGAAACATCAGCAGCATTAAAATATTAAATAATTAATTAATTAACCATAAAAATAAATATATATAAGAAAAATTTTGTAATACACATTGTAAAATGGAGCATATACTACTATGCCCTGTTAACCCATGGCCCGTGAAGCCATAGCTAGAATTAGGCAGGCATAATGTTTTAGCATAACTAACATTGACAAAATTAAAGAAACAAAATAATTCCAAATATAAATGTCCATAGAGACAAATAGAATAAGCAAATCTGAAAATATATATGAAAATAAAGAACATCTTTTACAAAACTATAAACTTAATATACCCAAAATGGGTTTAATAGACACTAAAACTGTTGACTCCGCTGCAAATGTCATTAATAAAGTAGAAGTCCAAAATGCAGACTTATTCTGGATAACTATAATACTAATTGTAATTGCTCTAATTATGGTATCCAATGCATTGATAAAATTATACAAAGTACATAACAAGTGTCTTAAAAAACAATACCGTAGCACTGCTAACGGTTTAGATAATATTTAAGAAATATATAAAAGAACTCAATTAAGAATAAAAACAAAAGTTAAAAAAAAAAATTAAAATATAAACGTAATATTAACTTTATCTAGATAAGAATCCAGAAATACATATATAGCAATTGCCAACAATGAGTGTAGCTCAAACACAGCGCACTATAGATAAGGTATATGAATCTTTGTATCATAGCAACTAATACCATAGCATGGACTGGGAAAAGCTTATTGATCAGATAAATGAGTCAAAAGAAAATTTCAGAAAATCTTATAAAAGCTTAACGCAAAATAGACCAATACAAGATTCAACGATAAATAAAAAAGGCAAAATATTGGTAAATAGTTACAATAAAGTCAGAGAACTGATACAACAGAATAGAAAGAATTTAGACAGTAAACAGTGTGCTAAGGTTTCGAAACTATTGGTGGCATTAAGGGAAAAATTAATATTACTAAAAAATAAATTCAGCCTCTAGATAGAAATTCAGACTATATTAAACACTCCATTAACAATAAATGTTAATGAAGAAAGCACTGATTCAGACGAAGAAAATACAACGGTAGTCGAGGAAGACATTAAAGAGGAAGATCTTCACGATCTAACTATACCAGCAACACTAGTGCTGAAAGAAGAAAATACAACAAATAACGCAGCTGACTCAGAAAATAACTTAACCATGGCAGAACAAGCTGCAGCCATTAGATCTTACATTAAGGAAGTCTCTTGCACTGTGCCAGAATTTGATGGGTAAAAGATCCATTTACAACGATTCATTAAGGCAATCAAATTGGTAGACTTAGCTAAGGGAACATTTGAAGACATTGCAGTTGAGGTCATTAAGTCAAAAATAGTTGGCACAATTTTGAACTCAGTTGACAATGAAAAGACAATTCCAGCAATTATAAACAAATTGCAGGAAGTAGTTGTCGGTGAGACATCCGGTAATGTCAAGGCAAAGCTATCAACAGTTCAGCATAGAGGTAAAACTGCAACGCAATTTACCGCTGAAGTTGATAGACTCAGAAAGCTATTAGAAGCTTCATTTATCGATGAGGGTATACCCCTAGAACATGTCACTAGTCTAAGTACTAAAGAGGCAATTGGAGGCACTATGGATGCAGCGATAAGCGCATATATAAGAACGAGTGCAAGAGTTACCGGTGACATCAATAAAGTAATGTACTTGAGAGGTAACAGATCTAATAGAGGATACGGCAAAGCCAATAGAGGTGGTAACCGAGGTAGAAGCTTCAATAACAATGGTTATAGAGGCAACTATAATAACGGTTATCAAACTAACGGTTACCGGAATAACGGTTATCAAAACCGCTAAAATGGCAACAGTAGAGGCCGCAATAATGGAAACAGAGGCCGTAATAATCAGAACAATAATAACGGAAATAATGCCAATGTAAGAGTAAAAAGCTTTCTCTCTTCCAAGTGAACGGAGGTGTTTTTTTCTTGCCCTCTCGTTTTGTGTTAATTTTTTGATTAAAACAACCGGGGTTCTGTGATTGTGATTAATAAAGTTCCCGTTCACTTCGTGTGCATGCAGCTATTCTGTTTTGTGTAATTAATTGTTATTATTTTCGCAATTTAGTTGTGCTGCTGGTGTTTGCTTTGCATTTTTTGTATTCCTCTTTGTGAGAAATGTCGTCTTTTATGCGGCAAATCAGGGGCGGTTTTAAGGAAGTATTATTGAGTTTTCGTAAAACTCAAGATATGTTCTTGGCGCTGGATAGCCTCCAGCTACTAAATGAGTCTCCTAGGCGCAAAAAAACCGCACCTGGCCTGCAGCATCTAGGCGGATCTCAAAAACCAGCGGCGGACTCCCCACAGCAGCCTCTCTCGACACAGCCCTCGACCTCAGAAGTCAAAGAGTTCTGAGATCGAGTGGTAAAAAAGATTCGGTACCCGAATGTGTTGCGGGAGTTTCTGTTCCCCCGGTGATATCCGTTTTGCCCCCTGGGGGGTCTCAAATACTGACCCCTCAATGCCCAGTCAATTTACCTGCTCAGGGTATCAGGCCCGGACTACCGGCCGTTATTGGCAATGCAGATCAGCAGTCTGCATCGCCGAAAGCCCTGATAGCTATACCACCTACGAAACACATATTTGTTTCGCGGCTCTCCCCTGCTCAGACATCTGAGGATGTCATCGCCTATATCCAAGGCAAAACTAGTGCCGAAAAAATAAAAATAAAGGTGAAAAAATTTAAATTTTCTTATGCTAGGGACATTTCATCATTCAAAATAAATGTCCCTAATGAGCTCTTTGAAACAATATGTTCTACCAATTTCTGGCCCGAATATGTTGTCGTCAAGGAGTTCGAAGCTAAGAAAAAGAAACGGCGGCCTGTAGGAATAAGTCTTCCCAGGCCCGACCAGACCACTGTGCCCTCTACGACATCCGCTCCAAAAAACTAATAACTTCCCTCTCTATCTCCTATCAGAATGCAAGAGGCTTACGTAGTAAGCTTCCTAAACTGTATTCTGATAGTCTCTCTTTTGCATCCCAGGTTATTGTGTTCACAGAAACCTGGTTAAAGCCGGAGATTCTGAGCTCCGAAGTTTTTCCAGCTGAGTTCACGATATATCGGCTGGATCGGCCTATCAGGCGTGGAGGTGGTTGAGGTGGTCATAGCGGTTGACTCCAGTCTCGCGTCGGAATTAATATCTTTCGAGGAGCTCCACGACGTTGAATGCCTTTGTGTGAAGCTCTCAGTCAATGGTAGCTCAATTTTCATTACCTGTTCTTACATTTCTCCTATGTCGGAACTTTCTATTTATTGGAACCATCTTTCCGCTATACAGATGGTTTCCAATCGACTTTCGGATAAGGATCATTTAGTAGTTCTTGGTGATTTTAATATCCCAGGGGCTATTTGTTCCTCAAATAATTCGACTAATTCACTCCTTACCTCCACACATCACGATTTTATTGCTGGCTTGCTCGACATTTCGCTGTCTCAAGTCAACCATGTACGAAAATACTTATAGCGCTGGCTTGATCTCTGTTTTGTCTCAGATCCGGCAAGAGTCAGTTTAGCCAGGGTGGCGCCTTTGACGCTTCCCGAATATCCCTATCATCCTACTTTCGATGTGACTCTCGACATTGGGACTGACTTACTGAGCATATCTGATAGTCCAGCCAAAAAAGTTCTTTGTTTTCGCAAGACGCACTTTGAACGGCTGAATAACTTTATATCAGATTTTAATTGGTCCGATTTATACATGTGCACTGGCATGGCAGAAGCCGTGGATATTTTTTACAGTGCCATGAATTCTTTCTTTACTGAATGTGTTCAAATAAGCCTCCTTGGTTTACTAAAGAGTTGAGTCATCTTAAAAATAAAAAATCTAGGCTGTTTACTAAATATAAACATTCCGGTTCTAACTCTGCCCTATCCCTTTATTTATCGGCTCGGTCAATATTTACCGTGTTGAACGCGCAGTGTTACAATAATTATTTGACTCGTTGTAGGGTCCAAATCTCTCAGGACGCAAAACAGTTTTATAATTTTGTTAACACTAAACGTAAGCCAATTACGCATTCTTCCTCGCTTTCGTTTGAAAATACAACCGTAAAAAACGATCGTGCTATTGCCGATTTGTTTGCGCAGTTTTTTCAAACCACTTACTCAACTTCCACTGACTCTAATCAGACTTATTCTTACATCATGCCCAAATCGAAC
>VNJV01010487.1:0-16065 GCA_008042635.1 Drosophila nikananu
TATACTATATGTTTTCTACTTATTAATGGTGTTTGTTTTTATTCCCAACGCACGACCGAACCGATGACGATGATGATGAACTGTCGTCGTTGTTGCCATTGAAAGGCGTTCACCTGAACCAGTTCAGGGTCGGTCCTTATCCTTCCCATTCCATTCCTTGCCATTCCCAATCCGCTTCCCCTTCTCACGACATCATTCCCAGTTCGTTCTGTTCCAGGGACAAACAACTTTCAAGTTCACATGGGGAACATTTTGGCAGCCAAAAGGAACTGGGCCAAGGTCGTCGTCGCAGCCAGAACCGAGAAGTGGAATGCGAATAATGAGAGGAACTGTGAGGTAGCCAAAAAGAAGACATTCGATAATTGACTGGTGGAAACCTTTGCATCATTGTAAATTTCCATTTGGGAAGCAATACTGCCTTGTTTACATGGTGGTGGCCTTGCTCCAAAGATCTTTGTAAACTTTGTGGTTCTCCACCATACAGTTTCATTCCATTCCGTTCTGTTCCGTTTTTTTTTAGCTTTCGGTTTTTAGCGCAACGCGTCGTCAGGCACGTAGACAGCAGAGACGCCGACAGAGGCTGCGAAAAAACGCATCACATGTGAAGGGGATTAGGCGAGAGAGCACATGACAAGGGGGTTTCGGTTCTGAGGGGGAACGATCTCTCTATAAAGTCTACACAAATACACAGAGAGAGATACGACTTCAAAGTATGTTTAAGAGAAACTTAACTTCTCTTGAAGAAAAAACGATTCAAATCTACAAAGATAGAAATGCTAACTGCTTACTTATTTTATTAACACATTAAAAACTAAGATAAACCATCCAGAATTATGACAAGATTAATGGAGATCGGGGATCATTAATTAAAATTGGAATCTTTAGTGGTTATTGAAGTCTCGAGGTTCAGCAAGGATCGGGTTTTCTCTATTAAGACATCTAACCATGTGATTATAAACGATTTAGAAACGCGAATGTCGTAAAGTCATAATATAAATAACATCCGATTTGAGTTTCTCAATAATATTTTTATCAATAGGTCCCAGAAGATCGAGATCGGTTCATTAAAACGATAGGTCTTAATTTAGATATCGAGTCTCGAGTTAGTCATGTGAGCCACTCTTTTATAACTCTCAAAATATGTTGGGTATATATTAGGTATAAAATTGTTGTCTATAACAATAAGGAAATAAGGAAATACCAATTGCAATCAAAAAGGTATAATTACGCTTCATGATGAAATCTTGAAAGAATATTAAGTATAAACATTTTACTCCCGAAAATAAGACAAAAGACTCTGGAGTTTTTCAAATTCAATATGTTTCGATTATTTTATACTTTACATAAGACCTTTCCAACAGAAGATGTAAGACTTGTTCAGAGTCATCAGTCTTCTCCCTCGCAAACCAGTTTGACCCATTTTAAAAGCCAGTGTTCTCACAATCTCTGTGTTCAATTGTGGAAATTCTTCTTATTTGTAAACATGTTTACAACTATGTATGCTAAATGGAAATTTCAGCTTAATTCATCACTCCCTCAAAGACGGGTAAACAAGTAAGCTCCAAAGAGTGTCTTCAGTTTGAAGTCACGAGTCTCCATGACGTCATGGAGGTTTTTTGACGATGATCTTGGCGTATTTTTTGTGGTGAATGTATCGTAGAGGAAAGAATACGGGCGATATCAGGGGTTTACCCACGCCCCGAGAGTGCCAAGAAATATGTTTGGGAAAGTGAAATGCGGAAAATTGCGAAAATGGGCGTCGCATTTGAGGCTTTTGACGATTGTGTTGCCGTGGCAAATTATAGACCACTTCCTCATGACTTTTTTGCCACTCGCCGTCTACATGATTGAGTTTGAGGAATACGAGAATATGAATAATGTGAGTGCGAATGCGAATGTGAATGCGAAGAAGAGGTTTTTCTTGAGAGGGCCCTGACGTCAGGGTCCGGTCCACCTGTGATTGACGCTCGACCAACCAACGCCTCCGAGCACAAGTTGTCTGCTTTGTGCTCCACGATTCTGCTTCGGTTTTTCGCTTTTCATTAATAAAGCAAAATAAGCGTAGGTGCGCCCTTGAACCCGGCGGTAGCTAACGCCGACACGTCATACTTCTTACGCTTTTGACCTTTGACGCGCGCAACAGGAGTAAAGTTCAGCGTGGGTGTGACGTCACCGAGAGGGACACACGGGACACGGGACACTACGTAATGCCAGATGCCAGACCAACACAGTGTTACGTCAATGCGCAAACTCGCTCTGCGGGAAAGAATGGCCTGCTCTCATCTCAAAGTCGTTCCTGCCCCCCAAAATCGTCGGCATTTTGCCACACCGCAAATAAAAATTGTGCAAGTTTAAGACTTTGTTTTCTTTGTATATCAAGGTTTTGGTATATGAGCTTACATATTTGATGTTTGGAACGTTATCTCTGGACCTTAAAGAACTTAAACAACTATTTTTGGAATACGGGCTTCCCTGAAGAAGTCCGATGAGAGGTGGGGTCAGTCAGTCTTTTTCGTTATCAGTAATGTTTTTCACAGTGCCCGGCTGCCTACGTGCTGCCGGGAATGTGCGTGGGCCCACGTGAGTACTCAGGGTCCGGATTTCTCTACCCAGAGGAGGTAGTCCAGGTGGGCGTGGAATACGGATCCGGATCTGCGTGGGCGGATGCAAGTCAAGGGAACTGAACTGAACTTGAACCCGCCGTGGGGAGCCGAGATGTGCGTCTAAATTTAGATTCCAACCTGCGTCCGTTGATTAAATTAAACGTTAGCGAAATGCACAATTCGGATTCCTGCGGAGAAGCTTCTCCCCCAACTGCGTCGCAGTTTGCATTGAAAATCCGGAAGGGGGGGGTGCCCCAGAGGAGCGGTAACGGTACATCGGCCCATTTACACGCCCACATATTCGTCGAGAGAGCGGATGGAGGCCATCGCTTGCTTTAGTTGAGTTCCGCGCGAAATTTACACACACGAATTCCCCGATTCCAATAACAAACACAAACACGGACACGGGAACAAAAACAAAAACGCAAGTACTGCAAACATTCACACACTCGCACACACAGAGGAGGAGGGGCACACCGATAGGCATGCCGCAGACTGCTGGCTTTCATCGTCGCCTCTCGCTCGCACTCAGACAGCCATGTGCCGAGGCAAAGTATCAACAAATGTTCACGTGAACATCATGAGGTCAACGCGTGATAGCAGACGGACGGACACAGACACTCACACACACACCGAAAGCACCCAGGCGAGCGTGCTCAGCCAGTAAGAAGGTTATTTACCACAGGAGTCGACTTGGTGATACCCCCACCTATGGTGTAATCATAATGTCTCATTCTACCATGCCCCCACCTATGAAATCAAATAGCTTGAAGTAAATGCAAAGTATATAAACACATTTTAAGATGATCAATTCTTCGACATTCGGCATATTTAACAATACCCAAGTTCCAGTTTAACATACTCCCTATCATACCCTTGATACCCTCGATGGAGTGAGCACAGTCGCCCCACAAGTCTGGTGGCGTGCTAGTTATTTGACGGCGTTGTTGTTGTTGCGCAAGCCAGAGAGCCCCAACGAGCGCCGCCGTATAATAGTCACAGCTGTTTCTGGCGCTGGCTCGCTCTTTCCTCTCTGGCGGTGTGTGCGCTGCACGAGCCCCTTTTTGCATTGAAAACTGTTACAGGCAGAGATTTAGATGCGGCATTGCCAGGTGGAAATTACTCGTAGGTTAGGCGGGATTAGCAAGTAGATTAATTAAATCGCAGTCGGATTATTTTGCAATTACACGGCACTGGTTAAGAGGCTAAGTTTGAAAGTGCCTTTTCCCATGACTCATCCCCGTTATCTCCTCATTTCTTTTGCCTGGCAATGCCCTTCGCGCTCAACAGTTGGAGCTCAGCCCCCCATCAGACTCTCTCTTTCTCGCTCCGTCTTTCGTTTATTAATGAAATCTTTCGTCTGCGGCAACTTTTGTTGCCAGACTCAAAGTCAGACTTGGCTCTAAAGTTAATGCAAATAATATGCGGGGCCAGATTTTAATGGATTTCAGTTTTGAGGGGCGTCTGCCGCCCAGTTTTCTGAGCCTGTTTTCAGCTTATTTTTTGTGTTCGATTAATCACAGACTTCCGTGGCAACAACTGCGTCAGCGTCAGCTATTCAGTCACGGCTTTGGGGTGTGTCTGTGTGTGAGTTGGGGCTGTGCACGCGGCCACTGCATGAACAGCCTATGAATAGACAGCCCCCAATGGAATGGCATGGCATGGAATCCACGACGCCCCTGCCCCCGTCTTTCTTCTGTGCCCCACGCTCTCTTAGTTCTCCCTCTCGCAGTAAACAGCTGATGACGTCCATGCGTTGGTTACGTGTTTCCCCTCCGAGAACTGCCTCTCTCTCCACCACTATCTGCCCCCTCTTTTCTGTTGTGTTTGTGTGGGTTGGTAAGAGACCTGACCTTTTTCGAAAGAGAGACAGAGAGGTGGAGATGGCGCTCTGCCCACGTTTCTGTTGGCTGATGCTCGTCCGGGTTTCATTGCACTGGTTGCTCCACTGCCGATGACGATGCCGCCACGCACACAAGCCCACTTACAAGTGATTACGTCGGCGGCTCCACTCACACACACGGCGACGTCGCCAGCGCCAGCTCTGCTGGTAGCTGAACGCCTTTGCCTTTTTCATTCGTCTCTTGAATTTCGAACGCAACGGTTCGCCCAGCTCGGCACACGGCTCAAAAAACGCAGTGCGAAGTTAAACAGAGTGCAAAAAGCCCACACGCAGAACACTAAAACTGAGATTACGCCAAGTGATAAAGTGATAAGCCAGAGAGCAATACAAACAAATAAACAGACAACAGATTCTTCGCAGCACCGCAGTGTGCAGCAGTTCAAAGTGCATCAAAAAGCCAGCAAAATGGATATGGATACTCTGCTGCCCTCGCCACCCGCAACGCCCCCGCTGCGTGAAAATAAATTGGAAAATGTAAGTGACCTACAAAGGTGCAGGAATCGCTTTTTAAAGTGATTAGTTATTGTTTCGAGTGCACTCAAGGCAGCGGAAAGTCAACGGAAAATCAAACGGAATCGGTTGGCTAGCTCGCGCTCGCTTCCACTTGCCGCGTTTCTAAAAACAAAAGTTCTCGGTCTCGCTCCCACTCGCGGCCAGGCCATGCGATCACGCAGCCAGCACGCGTTCACGTGAACACCGCATGCACAGCGAGTGATGTGTGAGTGGGAGCGAGAGGGCCTTAGCCTGAACATTGGACTTGGCACCACCAGCCAGCAGTAGTAGAAAAAGCAACACAACACGGGAGAGGTATACAGAGAGAGCGGCCCCGTGAGAGAGTTTTGTTTGAGAGCGAAGGTGAGTTGCCAATTGTTGGCAACTGTGCGGGCGTGGGACAGAGAGGGAGCGATAGCTAGGCCAAGCCCCAAGCCATAAAAATATGTCACATTTCTCGTTGCTGGCCCCTCGCTTTGCTTCTTTTTTTTCTATCTTTCGTTCGTTCCAACTTAACTTATCTGGCCAAGAAAGAAGGCAACAAACAAACCCAAAACGCACACACATTGAGCGCAACGTGCCGAGCCCATAAAAAGATTTCGACGTCTACACACGCCAAGACCCTCTTCCTCCCCCCAGTAAATTCACCCACCTGAGGCACGTCATAATAAAGAACGACTGCAGTTTTCGCTGCCTGCTTTTAGGCGGCGCTTTGCTTATGGGATCAAGGCGCAAAAAAAACCCAGAAGTAGTGGGAAATGTAATTTCTAGAAAAATTTCTTTGCTTTTAGATGGATATTCCATAGATATGCGTCATAAATATATATGGGAAAGGGATTTAAGAAGTAGAAACTGGAAAAATAAGTAAAACGGTGTTAAAAGTTAAATAAATCTTGACTAACAAAAAAGGAAAAAAACAAAAAAAAAATATTATTAAAAAAATTTGGTTACTTATAATTTTCTTTTTAAAATCTTGTATTTATTTATTCCACTAAAATTCTTTTCAAAAATAATAATAATCAAGTTTCAACACGTTTAAATTTTTTTCATAAAATGTGTAATTAATTTAAAATAAATCAGGCTGCTTAAAAAACAACACTTTGTTAGTCATTATTTCTCGCCTCGAAAAGCCGTTTGAAGCAGGTTCAAAAAACCGCCAAAAAAACCATGTTCCCTTGGCCTCACACGCACAGAGCATTGAACTCGGTGGGTTGGGTGCGGTGGTGGGTGAAGGTCAGCGGCGGTGAATGGCCTTGTACAGCAGCCGTCGCTGCCATAATTAGCGGAATTTCGACGGGAAGAGTTATTGTGGGTCAAAGCTGGTCAGGGAAAAAAGTGAATGGGAACGGGAAAGGGAATGTGAATGCACTCTTTAGGTCCCCAATCCCCCCAAATACCATGTTCATGAACTCTCACTAATTCCCGATTTTTCTTCTTTATACTTCAGGTCGTCAAGGAAGAGCAACAGGTGAACGAGAACCTGCTGAAGGCCAAGCTCAAGCTGGTGGCCCAGAAGAACCAGAAGAATGGCGGCATCATCACACCCAATCCCTCGGACACGGAGGATGAGGCTACCGAGATGCCCAGCAAAAAGCCGCGCTTGGAACAGCCCGCTGTGAGCATGACACCGCCGCCGGATCAGAAGCTGGAGAGGGTTAGTGTCATCATGAGGGTCAATAGCTCGGGAGCAGTCTCTTCGAGCAACCAAGACGAGAGCTCCAGCTCCTCCTCCAGTTCCAGTTCCTGCTGCAGTTCCTCCTTCTCCTCATCCAATGCCACCACCACCACAAGTACAATTTCAATGGCGCCAACCGTTGAGGATGATTATCCAGAGACCAATGTCTGGCGCAATCTCAAGTTCAAGATGAACCGGAAGCGGGCGGCGGAAGTGGCCCTGCCGCCAGTACAAAAACCAGAGGAAGTAGCACCTGCTGCTCCACAGATCCCAGCACCATCTGCACCAGCGGAAAAGCCGCAGGAGGAAGAGGAGGCGGTAGAAGCCAAGCCTGTGCTGTACCTCGCCCCAGTAGTAGCCTCTCCAGCCAGCCAGCTCCTCCTGCTTAGCACAGTTGCCGCCCAGCAGAGTCACACGCCCATCATGCCCGAAGAGGAGAAGCAGCCACATCATCCCAGGATCACAGCCGCTCAGGCGGCCGCCACCAGGAGCCGCATCTACGAGTGCAGCTACCCGGATTGCGGCAAGAACTACTTCAAGAGCAGTCACCTCAAGGCCCACCAGCGCGTGCACACCGGGGAACGGCCCTTCATCTGCAAGTGGGACAACTGCGACAAGTGCTTTTCCCGCTCCGATGAGCTCTCACGCCACAAGCGCACCCATACCGGCGAAAAGAAGTTCCAGTGCAACGTCTGCCAGAAGAAGTTCATGCGCAGCGATCATCTGTCCAAGCACGTGAAGCGCCACAACAAGGACAAGGCGAACGGCGTCAATAGACATGTCTCTTTGGTCAATGCCTCCGCCTCAGTGTCCGCCTCCGCCGTTGCTGCTTCCCTGTGCGATGCCACCACGCTCCATCTGCGGGCAATAGCACCAGCGGTCAGCAGCGGCAGTTCCTCGCCCATCTCCTCCTCCTCCTCCTCCTCTTCGGCCAGCCTGCAAGTCTACAGCGCCCAGGATCTCCTGCGGTTGCAGCAGCAGGCCAGCTTTAGTTTCGGCGGAGCCCTGATTCAAGTGCAGCGATGAGGGGAGGAAGCACCAGGAGCACCTGCATCCAGAACCAATCTCACACCCGACAGTATCGCCAGCTTAAAAAAAAAAACACCCACCAAAAATCAGAGAAATCAACACAAAAGAGTAGAGTAGAGTTTGTCGCAATCCCAAGTCCTTAATGAACTCAACCTATTGTAAAGATTTCGAAAATCTATTTTCAAAGAATGGTTCTATGTAAATTCCAAGAGCCTAGAATTCTATTCCTGATTCGGATCAACGACTTTTTTCGTCAAGTGTAGCTGGTGTTAGTCTTAAGCTTTAGTTAAGAGCTAGATCTTGTCAACTTTTCCTTTTTTTTTTGTGCATATATCAACTTTCAATTTCAAGAGCACAGCTTACAGCTTAGCAGCAATCTTCTTCAGATTCATATTTCAACTTCCGACTCTGAATATACCTTGTAAATATATATTAGACGAACATCTGTGATATTTAAGTTTTTTCTTAACTATTTTCTATATCGTACCATAGTTATTCGCGCGTAATTCTCTAAACTTAACAACAATTGTATTTATTGCTAAATGTCGAAAAAAGAGAAAAGAAAAAACATAAAACAAAAATGGATCCGCAAAACGATTCCAATCTCAAACAAATGAAAATATACATATTTTCCAAAATAATCGTAAAACTGATTGTATTTAATGGGAAAAGGGGATTTGGGGTATTATCGTTAAAGACTGGAGCTCCGACGAAATAAGGAGCTTAATGAGCTATCAGGAACTGAAGGATATAAAAAAATTTGGCTCCCAAAGTTAGCTTATATTGTTGTTTTTTTTTTTTTTATCAATATCAAAGATAATACTTACTGCTGTTGATAAATATATATTAAACTATTCAACGATAACATTGAATAAATAAGGATTAGAATGCGATGGAGTGGTGGGAAATAAAATAAAGCCAAACTTACCCCACCATCAATTTTGAAAATGGCTTGATTGAATAAATGTGATCTTGATATAGTCATGAAATGATTCTTGAATGCTTGAGGTTATTTTGTCACCAATTTGAAAGTGTTTCGACGAGTTCTTGATAAAGCCCGAGATCTTCTGCTTGATTTTGTTTATTTCTCAGCTATATTTAGTTGTTTGTTTGACTTAAACGTAGGAAAAGAAAAATAAAAGTAAAAAATCAGAATAAATTTTGAATAAAAAATCCAATTCTAAATGAAAAATCTTACTTGCACTCTCAATCCTTAATCTTAATTTTAATTAAACACCCAACAGCGCGGTGAATTCACAAACCATCTTGGGCTTGGCCTGCGGCGAGCACGCCTGCCTCACCGCCATCTCCCAGGTGTCCAGCAGATGGGACAGCGAGTAATTCTTGGGCAACTTGGAGATGCGTGCGATCAGGGCCTGCTGCACCGTTTGCAGGAAGGGCGAGGCAGAGTACTCCTGCTCCGTTAGGGAGCAGTCCGGTGCCTGCCATGGATACTCCTCGGGCACGCTCACACTCACCGGCGGAACGCTGGGCAATCGCTTGTCGTCCAGGCAACAAATCAAGCGAATGGCCTTGTTATTTATCTGCGTCGTGGTGTCCAGTTTGACCTTAAACTTGCTATCCAAGCGGGCAATCTCGCCCTGCAGGACATGTGGCACATCCTGTTCGAAGGCCGAGCTGCTCTTCTTTTCCTCCACTCGGGGGCGCTTGGCGGGCACTGGGGCCGCTATATCAGTGCCAAAGAGCAGTTCCAAGGTGGGTCTGAAGGTGCGATGCAGTGTGTGATTGGCCACGGGACTTTGGAGGGTGGTATTGATCACTTCCAGCAGGGGGTTTGAGGATTTCTAAGGTGTTATAGATCAGTAGGCGAATTTATCAGAAGTTTCCTTAAAGTAATTCATTACTTACACCAAACTGCTGGCCGGAATAGGAGATGAGATCCATCTTCTCCAGAGCCTTTTCGCACTTGAGAAGGGTTTCCAGGGGCACACGCTGTGTGGGATTGCACAGGATCTCGAGCAGCTTGCTCATCTTGGTCATTTTCTCCACATCTTTGGGAAAGTTTTGCAATGTAACTCTGTTTCTTATTGATCTCTTTTGCTATACTCACTGGTTCCGTCGTTGCTGATCTTGGCCAGCATTCTTTTGAGTGGCTCTATGTATTTGGTCAGCTGCTTGTACTTCTCCCGGTACAGGGCCTCCTCCTGGGGATTGAAGGGACTGTTGCCCGTCACCTGTCCCGGTGTGTTGATCGAGGCACTCGGCGACTGCTGGCGCAGGTTATTGCGCTGCTGGGGATTCTGCATTTGCATCATCTGTGGACTGGACTGGGGCACCAGTGCAGGGCTGGGTATCATATTGGGCGTGGGCATCTGCTGAGGAGTGGGTGGCTGTTGCTGCGTTGGCTGCTGCTGTTGTTGTTGTTGCTGCTGCTGCTGCTGCATCTGTTGGAGCTGTGCCTGCTGCTGTTGCTGTTGCAACTGCTGGGCATCCGCTGGCGATGGGCTGGAACGCATAAAAGGCTGTCCCGGCTGCTGCTGGCCAACACGATTGCCGGGAAACATCTGACCTCCCGCCTGGCCCATTGCCATATTGGGTTTCTGCTGGAGATTCGGCGGCATATTCACTCCCATTCCCATGCCCACCTGCTGCTGCTGCTGCACGGCATTGGGGGGCAGGCCGGCTCCTCCTCCGACCACCTGCTGCTGCTGCCCTGCAGGGCCCTGCTGCATGTTTGGGGGCATACCCTGCATCCCCTGGCCGGGCATTACCTGGGGACCGCCCATGCCATTGCCCTGGCCCATGCGCATCATGGGATTCATGCCCATCTGTGGGAGTAATTAGGGAAATTAGTGGAAATCTTGTGGCTTCTAGGGAACCCTGTACCAACCCCTAGCTTTCCCTCTACTCACCACAATCTGATTCTGTTGGATCTGCTGCATTGGCGGCATCTGTTGCATGGCATTCACGTTCATTGGTCCGCCTTGCATTTGATTGGGAACGCCAGGGCCGCCAACGCCGACTCCACCGCCGCCCGCTGCTCCTGGCCCTGGCCCGGGTCCAACGCCTCCTCCTCCTGCCGGGCCACTGTTTGGACCTGGTCCCACCATCTGATTGGGCATAACACCGCCGCCGCCGCCACCCACCATCTGTTGATTGGGATTGCCCACCAGCTGTCCCTGGTTCTGGGCGCCTACAACCGGTCCGCCGCCGCCCATCATCACGCCGCCGACGACACCACCGCCGCCGCCCTGCATCTGCATCTGCTGGCCGCCGGGCATCTGCCCGCGGATATTGGGCATGGGCTGCATTTGCTGCTGGACGCCCGGACGCTGTTGGTTCAGCGATTGCAGGAGATTGGAGGCAGTGCCGGGACCACCGGGCACGGGAGCACCCACACCGCCAGCGCCCATGGGCATCATTTGGGGATTGCGATTGCCCTGACTGGCCAGGTTTTGGAGGGCATTCAGTGGATCCTGCATCATGTTGGGTCCGCCGCCCATCTCGGAATTCGGAGGCGGTCCCCCGCCGCCTCCCTGCTGCTGCTGCTGTTGTTGTTGCTGCTGCTGCTGCTGAGACTTGCGGGACATGTCCTTGTAGTGCATGAAAAGCTTGGCCACCAGCCCGAGGTACTCGTCCTTGGAGCGCGACTTGCGGAAAATGTGATTCTCCATAACGCCGGCATTTTTCGACTGATCCGCGGCATTCGGTGGCAACAAGTCGTGTCTGTGAAAATTCGCCAGGACCTGAGCCACATTGCAAGTTTTCGGTGTTGGGGAGTACTTACATCTTGGAGATGACATTCTGGCGGAACTTCTGGCTCTGCCAGTCGTCGGCCATGGTTCCAAAGGTCTCAAAATAGCGTTAAAACCTAAAAATGAAAGCTTAACTTTAATTTCTTTCACAATTTTTCTTCTTTTCCAAGCAGTGTGACCAACTAGATATAAAAATAGCAAGTAGTCGATATTTTATATCACGATTTTTTGTTTGCCCACTTATCGAAA
Source organism: Drosophila nikananu (assembly GCA_008042635.1). Lineage (NCBI taxonomy): Eukaryota > Metazoa > Arthropoda > Insecta > Diptera > Drosophilidae > Drosophila > Drosophila nikananu. The sequence goes on from VNJV01010487.1 coordinate 11,668, forward strand.
TATCGATATTTTTATTTCATATTTGAGGCAAAGCGGCACAACAACAATGGTGTAGAATTTCTTACGGGAAGTTTAATAGCTAAGTAAAAGGGGGTTCGAATTAATAATCAATATATGAGTTCAAAAGGGGTGCAACTTTTATTTTATTTTAATGGTGCGCCACCTAGCTTTGATTTCTATCAAATACCGATAGTTAAGGTTGAATCAGTGTTGAACAACTACAACCGAGCGCGTAATTTGAAACTTTATCTGAAAAATAACAGATAAAAATTTCAAAATTAATTAATATATGAATTAATAATTAAATAAGTAAATAAAAAATAATATATATGTAAATAACAATAAATAAAAACAATAGATTAAATTAAAAAAAAATAAAAATAAAAAAAATAAATAAAAAATAAATAAATAAAAAATTAATTAAACAAAATTAAAAATAAATAACATTTAAAAAATAAATAAAAAATTCAAAATTACCACAGCTACTAAAAAACACATTACAAAATATTTAGGAATTTGTCCGACTTTTATTTCTTATTTTTTGGTAAAAGTATTTAATATTTTAAAAGACAAAAAAAACTCATTAACATAAATTGTATCTGTCAAAGTGATTTAAAAAAACATGTAAAGATATCAAACTTTTGGTAATTAATTAATAGGACATCAAACCTAATTTAGGATCTCCAAAGGCGAGCAATTAAGGAGTTCAGAAGATTAACTGGTCATCAAACAGTTTGACATAAATCAGGCATCTGGTCAGCGCTGGCAGAGGTCCTACCTAAGCCCTAACTACAAAAAAAGTAACAAAAAAGGGAGAGCAGAAAGTAGAGGAGACCACAGGCGAGCGGAACGAATGCTGTGATCAAATGCCGCAGCTTGGCCAATGATGATGAAGCCATCAACGGCTACACCTCGATACACATTCCAGCGGCCAGCGGCCGGCGGTCGTCTTTATTGATTTTGATGGCTGCGGCAACAGGGCAAGGTGATTTATCGCAGATCCTGCGGCAAAACCAGAAGAGGTGGAGGAGGCGAGGAGGAGCAGCCAAGGGAACACACACGGGAGATCCATGAGTCGAGTCCGTCGATAAGTTGTTGGCGGCCTTTAGGCCTCGGCATCGTTACCGCCTACAAGACGTCAACACTTGGACGAGGACTGGTCGGAGGAATGGTCCAGGGAAAGAGAATCGTCCGAAAGAGAATGGTTAGCAGAGCACTGAGAAAAACTGGTTTATAGTAAAAGAAAATATTTGTAAAGAATTAAGGAATAGGCTTGGTTACTCCCCAAAAATGTGTATAAAAACCCTACTTAACTAAGGCCTAATTATTTTAAAACTTATAGCATTAAAATACGTCTCGAAAAATATTTAAACATCAAATTAAACTCCTTTTTGTTACATTTTTCCCCCTGTGTATATAGGAAAAGGATGGTACTGCGGCAATGATGAAGTTATCTACATCTCGGGACTGGGCAACGTGTTGGCTGTTGTCTTGGGCCTCCTGTGTTTTGTCATTGGCCAAGATGTGTGCGGTGCGCAGTGGCATCATTCCCTGATCAGAAATCAGAGATCACAGATCACAGATATGGCCTAAATGCGCTTGTGTGGGCCATTTTTGAAGATTAATACCCAAAAACAAGTAGCTTACACGACAAGAAAACAAATATATTTAGGGCTAATAGCCGTCTAGCATTTCAGGAAAAATAAACCAAGATTGTCTATAGATATGGGAGTTAGGATTGGTTTAAGGGAAATTTAAGGTTTAAAAATATAATAACTGAGCTAAAAATACATTAATTTTAATTCGGAAAACTGTTCTGAGTTAGTTTTTATAAGGCTAATAAAACTGCATACTCAATTTTACTTCATTTAAAAATTAATTTTTTTGCAATTTTTTTCCTACAATTTTAACAATTTACCACCTTAAAAATTTCGAAAAAATTGCAACTTTTTTTTTTCTCCCAGACACGTCTAGATCGATTCGGCTGTTGATGCTGATCAAAAATATATATGATTTATAGGGTCGGAAATGCCTCCTTCACATTGTTCTGTGCTTCTGACTGATATTAAAATACCCCGAAATGAGTATTACAATTTAAATATTTACCCTCCTTAATTATCGGTAAATTTAAGCTTAAAAATACAATATGTAAGCTAAAAATACATTAATTTCAATTCGGAAAACTGCTCTGAGTTAGTTTTTATAGGGATAATAAAACTGCATACCAAATTTTAATTTACTTAAAAAATATTTTTTTTTGCAAATTTTCATTTTACATTTTTAACAATTTCACCCCTTAAAAAGTTTGAAAAAATTTCAAAATTTTTTTTCCCACGAGACATGGCTAGATCGACTCGGCTGTTGATGCTGATCAAGAATATATATGATTTATAGGGTCGGAAATGACTCCTTCACTGTGTTCTGTGCTTCTGACTAAAATTATAATACCCTGCAAGGTTATAGAAATATATTACTAATATATTACTACCTAAACATATTTATCATGTATTCTGTTATATTATATTTAATCAGATTATGTTGTATTCGAATTTTACATACAATTATCCAACTTTCCCAAACTTGTCCCTAAAATACGTACGCTCCCCTCTCTGTTGTACCTCTCAGGCAAAGATAAGCACGCCGCTTGTTTATAAAATATTATTAATTATTTAATCAAGGAGTTTGGCACAAGTTTAGGATTACAAAAAAGAAAAGGAGAGACGTGAATCCACACCCGCTACCGTGTTGTGCCGCGTGGAAAAGTATCGGATTTCCACCGGAGTAAATGCAATTAATTTGCTGCCTGCACAATGCACAAAGGCAAGGATATATGGGGTCAGGGATAGGGATAGGGATAGGGATAGGGATAGGGATCCCTCTATACCTAATTTGGTGCCGCCGGGACATGTGTGTGCTTTGTGCCCCTAATCCTTTCGCTAGTCCTGTGTGTTTTTGCCACTTTTTCGGCACCTTTTGGTAAACATGAGATGGCTTGAAACGAAGCTGGGACTCGGCGATCGGCTCGCCTTGATTAGAGCTCAATTTACACTTTGGGGCAAAGGTGTAATCGAAGAAATCGAGCCAAGGACTCTATTATGCGGAGCACAAAGGATGCGCCTAGCGTATGGCACATATGGTTGCAGCAGCAGCATCCCCCTAATCCTGAAAGGTCGACGAGGAGGCGGAGTGCCAAAGGGTTCGCAGAGGACGAAATGGAGAACTTGGGGAGTAGCCTGAAGATAAAGAAGTGCAAACTCCGGTTTATTTCTCAGGGTTTTTCTTATTGAATTATCTAAAGAATAGAGGTTTTTGTGAAAATTACCCCATTCTTAATGAGTTTTCACGCTTACTTGCGAGTGGAAAAATTAAAAAAAAAGGATTGGTAATTTTAGAAGATAAAAACTAAAGTTTAAACACTTTAAATATATTTTTTAAAAGCACATTTTTTCTAACTGTTTGCAAAGAGAATTAAAGTCTATTTTTTAAATAAATTTTAGGCTCCAAAAATATTACAAATTGGTAAGAAAAATAAGATTTCTAATATTTAATAAATATTTACAGCTTAAATAAGAATATGCAAATTTAAAAATCTTTAAACAGGCTTTTTAATTATTATTAAAGCATTTTTTAGTTACAATTGAAACTTCAAGTTCATTAGACAAATTCTGTATTTCCAAAAATGATTTAAACTTAGTTTGTAGTTTGCCCAACATTCCCTTAAAAAATCCATCAACATTTTCATAATTTCAATATTAAAATACCATAAAAGATACTCCCTTTTCGAGCTCAATTCCCAACCACTTTACCAATTCCCTTACCAGAAATGTCTTAATCAAACCAGCCAATTTGTCAGGCATAATAAAGATTAGCCAATATAGAAAAACCACTCCGATGAGCTCTCAAAAAAAGTTTCCAGTGCCTAAACCATTCAAACTTCTCTTTTTCGAGCTACACAAAATGGATACCGTCTTTGATATTTTTCCCCTTAATCGCCCGGCTAAGTCGACGATTAATTTTACTGCTTATTTTGTTTTCACCAATTCGTAATAAAAAATGCCATAAGCCCTCTGGCTTTGCGGCAAAAATAAAATTGAAAATTTATTGTCTTTATTGGGGATTTAACCGTCTGAGTGTCGTGTCGGAGTTGTGTGTGTGCTTTTGAGGGTCTGTCTCAGAGACAACCTTTGGCTTCTGCAAAAAAAGAAGAGGCTTCGCGGTGAAGATGCGAATTTTGCCGCTTCTCTGATGTCTTGCCGTCGACGTTTTCTCCGCTTTTTTCTCTGCCCATTTGACGTTGATAATTTAGCAAAAGGGAAATGAAAAAATTCAATATTTTGACAGCATTGTGTGTTGAGTTATAGAACTGAATTAATTTGCCAATGTCAAGAGATGCGGGTA
>VNJV01010494.1:0-45770 GCA_008042635.1 Drosophila nikananu
AGCACAGAACTCAGTGAAGGAGACATTTCCGACCCTATAAATCATATATATTCTTGATCAGCATCAACAGACCAGTCGATCTAGCTGTGTCTGGTGTAAAAAAATTTTTGAAATTTTTTCAAGGTTTTTAAGGTGCTAAATTGTTAAAAATGTAAAATAAAAATATGACAAAAAAATAATTTTTAAATAAATGGATATTCAGTACGCAGTTTTATTAGCCTTATAAAAACTAACTCAGGGCAGTTTTCCGAATTCAAATTAATGTATTTTTAGCCTAGTTATTATAATTTTATACATTAACTTTCCCGAAAATTGTCATATAAAATGATGGATAAATATTTAAAATATTAATACTCCTTTCGGGGTATTTTAATATCAGTCAGAAGCACAGAACTCAGTGAAGGAGTCATTTCCGACCCTATAAACCATATATATTATTGATCAGCATCAACAGCCGAATCGATCTAGCCATATCTGGTGGAAAACAATTTTTTTAATTTTTAAAATATTTTTAAGAGGTTAAATTATTGAAATTGTAAACAAAAAAAATTGAAAAAAATTAATTTTAAAATAAATTAAAATTCAGTAAGCAGTTTTATTAGCCGTGTAAAAGCTAACTCAGAACAGTTTTCCGAATTGAAATAAATGTATTTTTGGCCTAGTTATCAAATTTTTAAGATTTAATTTTCCAAAAAATTATCGTTTAAAACGATGGATAAATATTTCAATTTTAATACTCCTTTTGGGGTATTTTAATATCAGTCAGAAGCACAAAACGCAGTGAAGGAGTCATGTCCGACCCTATAAATCATATATATTCTTGATCAGCATCAAGAGCCGAGTCGATCTAGCCATGTATGGTGGCAAAAAAAATTTACAAATTTTTTAAATATTTTCAAGGTGTTAAATTGTTAAAATTGTAAACGAAAAAATTTGAAAAAAATTAATTTGAAAATAAATTGAAATTCAGTATGCAGTTTTATTAGCCTTATAAAAACTAACTCAGGACAGTTTTCCGAATTCAAATTGATGTATATTTAGCTTAGTTATTATATTTTTAAGCTTAAATTTGCCCAAAAAAATATTTATTAATATTTAAATTTTAATTCTCCTTTCTTGATCAGCATTTACAGCAGAGTCGATCTATCCCTGTCCGAAAAAATTATTTTCTTTTGGAATCGAGTTTTCATTTATGTGAATTAAATTAGCAATAAATAAAATGGGAAACATTTTTTACATCTTAAGGAAAGAGAAGAATTTTCTCTAACTAAAGACCACTTAAATTCTTTCCTCTTTAATGCAAGCTACTTAATTGTCTGAGTGTACTTTGAGGAAATTGCAGTTAAGTCAAGTGACTGCAAGTTTCTTTTTGTTCTTCGCTCTACACTTATTGTTTTTTTATTATTTTTTTTGTTGGTTTTTCCGCTGGCAAACTTCGGTCGGGTTGTTCATCTTCTTCATTTTTGCTGCTCCGGCTGCTAAAAGTTGTTAAATACAAAAGTTTGCCACTTAATACCAGTTCGAGTAATGAAATACGAGTCAAACTGTAAGCAGCGATCCCCAGCAGTTCCGTTCGTTTCCCCCCAAAAACAATCCTTCCAGCAAATTGAAGTTGAAGCATGCGGTTGGTAAACTTCTTCCTGCCATTTGCCAACATGCAACTGTTCTCGACGGGCATTTCGCCACCCCCCTTGGCCCAGGGGCCACCCCCAGTCCCGGCTAGGCCCTTGTAGGGCCAAAACCCAAACTCGATTGCATTTGGCATTTGTTTGTTTAGCTTTAACCGACGGACGCTTTACACATGTTCTCCTCGTCCCCCGGGGCGGGGCGGCGACCCAAGAATTTTGTGCGAAACTTTAGTTTGACTTCTTTCTCGACCACGTTCGCCTTGGCCAGGCTTAATGAGAAAAGTCATTGGGCCACGCCCATGTGCGGTTGAACCTCCTCCGCCGGCACCCCGCGCTGAGTCCACTTCCATTGCTCCTTGGTTGCACTTTGGGCCAGGTCAAAGTCATTTATCAAAGGATGCCCGAAAAATAAATACTCGACTTAAGTTGGCTCTTATTTATCGTCCGCTGACTGTTGTTGCCAACTTAGCGAAATATAATGTCAATTTTTCAACTAGCCCCCGCATGGGGTTGAACTTTCAATTGCGATCATTTGTTATGAATGGCGGGAATCAAATTCTCCTTTACCTTTTCGTCTACCCCTCAACCTCCGGAAAGCATAATTTTCCGCGGACATTTTTATAATTTATTTGCAGCATGACTTTGGGAAAATGTAGCCATTTGAAAGAGAACAAGAGAAAAAGACGAGGAGGAAAATAAACCAAGTGCAGAAAGAATTTCCTCGCACTTTGTAAATTTCGCGAAAGTTTCAACAAAAGTGACAATCGCAACTTGTTGTTGCCTGTCATTGTGGCCCTGTCGCATTTCAGACGTGAAGTAAAGTAAAACTTTCCGCGTTACAAGTTGTCCTGTCAAACAATTAGGCAGGCTTCCTTGCCAGTGCACAGTGAAAAATGATAATAATAAAGTAGCATTGCCAGTTTCATGTCTAGTAAATGTTGGATCTTGTTATTAATGAATTAAAATGAGTAAAGAATTAATTGGTTGAGTAGAACATTTACTTTTTAATTTTATAGATTTTAGGAGGGGTTTCCTTGAGATCTTTCAGGTGTTGTACCTAAAATTCTCAAGTCTGAATTCAACAACAAGTTCCTATAAAGTAACTAATTGAAAAGTGCATAAAGAAAGTTATATGTTAATACTGTTCCAATATTAAAAGCAAAAGATCATTTTAAAATGCTGATATATCAAAGTGTTCGATATTTTACTATATTATATTGACATATCGATTATTCTATCTACCGTTTCCCCTAGTTATACATCGCTAATCCATGTTTGTAGTTTTATATTCAAAATTCAGCACACTGAATACAGTTTTTCTCTGTGCAACTTGACTTGTCCTTCTCTTGGATCCTTGGCCACAGCTTAAGCAATTTGCTGGTCGCTGAAAAGTATGCTACAAAAAGCGCGAGCAGAAAATGTGTGAGAAAGAGAGAGTTGGAAGAAGGAAGAGCATTAAAGCGGTCGCCAGCCACTTGCCAGTCGCCACATGCTGTTAATTTGATCAACATCAGACCGGCGACTTCATCCCGGCAATTTAGTGGTCAGCCCCCAGCGGCAGGGCATCTAGGACAGCCGGCTAATGCTCGGGTTTTGCGTTGCAAGTTGCGAGCGTGCACAACTAATTTCCCGTTGTCGCCACTTTCGTGTCCGGCAGTAGCAGCACCCAGAACACTCGACACCATCGAGTGGCCCTGGCCAGGAAAAGCTGTTTTTCTCCTCCTCCCCACGTCTTCCTTTTTTTCCACACTCTCCCTGTCTCTCCTCTCTGTATATTCCATTGCCGGCCCCTAACAAAGTTTTCATTACGCGTGCTGTGCGAAGTTCTCCCGCTGAAATTTCTGGTTGCCTTTTTTCTTGCACTTTTCCAGGGGGCTAGCGTTTCCACCTGCTGCGCCGCAGGAGTGGTGGGAGTGGGGAGAAAACAATGGGCTGCGGTATCTTTTCATTTTGGTTTCCCCAGTTATATTTTCTGTGCGCTCGCATTTTACAAATAATTGGGTTAGTTAGTCGACGGGTGCAATGTCTGTTGGCCCTTTTTGTTTGCACTCTTTAACACCTCCAAGTCCTGGACATTAGCCCATTGTTGGTGAGCCACCTGTGGCTAGCAAAAGTGGCTTTCATGAAGGGTGAAATGCTGAGAGGCATGGAAATGAATTGACTTTTAATGCTTTCATTAGGTAAATAACAACGTTTACACAGACTGCATTAAAATGTTGTATTTGCTTAAATTTCAATTCATTTAATTGAAATCCAAATAAAATTAATATTTTCCGTCGTCATTTGTTCTTGGTTAAATAGTATTTTTTTTATGCAAATCAATAACTGGTTGTTAATTCAATTTCTTGTTTGAATAATTTTATATAAATTGACTTTTTTATACCTGATAAGCAAACACTTTGCATAATGTAATCGCCATTAGCTTTAATTAGTTTTCCCTGCTCGGCCGTTTAAGTGAACTTTTTGCCCGGCAACAAGCATTTTAATTTCCCTTAGGGCCAGCGCTCAAAAATTAGACCAGTAACAACATGTCAAGATTTCCCTCAGCTGCCAATGTTAATGACCGACAGCGGGGAATCCTTTCGGGCACATAAATTTGCATCCGACAGGGGATCCTGACAGGCGGCCAAAGGGGTCCGAGTAAACAACAATTTGTCTTGTAAACGAAAACGAAAAGCCACTAATCATCGTTTAAAAAGCTGCCACTTGACATCCAGCCAGCACCTGTCCAGCTAATTGAACTAATGAAATGCTCTTGCCCTTACCGTTTCCCAGGACCTCGCCTCTCCTTGCCACGTTCTGTGAGATTGTGGAGTTGAAAAAACAAACTAGCTTGGTTTCTTTGTTGGCACAAAGGCTGTTGATAATAAATTAGACTGACTCTACACATTTTTGTCACCATGGAAATGCCACAAATGGATATTTATGGCTGTGCCACCTTCTCGAAACCTCTCTCCTCCGGTTCCCACTAGTTCCACCTGCCTCACCCACATCCCCGTTTATTGGCCACGTGCTGGCGATTTGTTCAAGTGACCGGCTATCATTGGGGACGCTCTTTATGTCCGGTCGGGGACATCATTGTCCAGTCTGGTTAATTAAGTATTTATGTAATGAGTGTGCATATGGCAATATTTTAATTATTTATTAATGTTTGGATAAACAAGCAACAGCAAGAGACTTTAATATGGCAAGTCCTTTGTTTATATTTTGAATATAGCAGAGGGAAATCTAAGTTTGGACTAAGTTAGGTTGCTGTTCGAAATTTGAATTCCTAAGCGGGACTGGCTTTGCATAGAGAATTGCATATATATTTAAGTGATACCCCGAGGAATGCTAGTTATTCTCAGAGAAATGTCCAAGTTAATTAATATTTCCCTGATATTCACCTCTTTTCTCTAATAACTTAAAGTTCCAGCTTATTTTTAGTTTGAACTTCGGCACAGCAAACTAATTTCCCTTATCTATTGCGCTATTTTCTGTGCAAGTAAAGCGAAACTGAGCAGCAGGTTGAATATTATATTTGTGCAAAGTGTGCTGTTGCCTCTTTGGATTTTCAATTAACTCTGGGATAAACCTGGACGCTCGTTGCAGCCCTCGATGTTTGATGGCCAAAGCCAGTTATTAAAACTTAAATTCACTTAGGTGAAGCACAAAAAAATTAGCCATGTTTCCTCCATCCGGCTAGGGGGAGGTGCTGCACTGGAGGAGGAGGAAGTGGGATATGCAGCAGGGATTTCAGCCCGAAACGACAAAGTTGCCAGCGGGTTAGCAGAGTGGGTGGCCCTGATAGTTGCTGCACAAATTGTTTTGCTGGCAGCGTCAACTTTATGCCAGCAACAATGTAATTTATTTAATTCCACCCTCTCCCCCGGTCCCCTCGCATGCTGATGCTTCTAATTTTTTCACGCTGCAAAGCAATTTAAACTGGCAACAGTTGCCAAGTCACAGCATCCTTTCCGCAACCCCTCCGCTTTGTGTTGATTTCATTTGAATTTATGCTAAATTGTCAGTTTCGCAGTGCGTGTTATCCTGCTGGATTGTCTGTTGTCCTTAGTGTTTTTCGCGGAAGCGAAATAAACTCCCCTCGCCTCGCCACGCTGAGAATTATAATTTCAAATGATTGTGCGTACAATCAGTTGTAATTAGCATATTTAATTATATCGCGCATAAATATTCATGAGTCGCGCACAAATTGCAGCTAACCGGAGGGGAGACAAGCTTAGGGCACAATTAGGGGACAGCTCTAACTGGGCAGTACACGCGATTGATTGATGGCCCGATTGATTGATTGATCACCGGATGGTACAAAGCTGCAGCCACGTAACTCTGGCCGGTCAAAGCAAACACAAATGTAACGTACAAGGGCAAACAATTGAGCAAACACTATCAATATGCAATTAACGTCATGTAAACGATATTTACAGATAAATACAGTTCTTCCTCGCTTCCTGTCCACATTTTATCGGCTTAATTGACAGGAAAATATCACAGAGGGGGGCGGCGGCAATTAGTTATTGTCTGCACTTCAATGCAAATGCCACTTCTCCTATCGGGTGACACTTTAAATCGATATTGCATTATTACCTAGACAGGCATTACTCATACGCCGTGTGTGCGGCAGGCGGACAACGTTTATCTTTAGTATGCTGCTCGTTTTTGGCACACTGGGAGAAATATATTAATTGAGGGTTTCATTACATTATATTTATATTATATTTATATTCGTTACTAAAAAGAAAATATATATATACCAATTTATGCTTGTATTAAATATTTCGAATATAAAACCGATTTATTTTTGCAAGTGTTTGGAGTCTGGGTGTCTCATCCATAATTAAAGGCAATTAGTTTGGGGACCAGTTGCAACAGTTTGCGGCAGACACATGTTGCAATTAGCAAATTTGGCAAATTGTTTTGGACGACATCCCCGAAAAAATCGAAATTAATTTGGCAACTCTCTCTCTGCCCAAAAAAAGCAATCACAAAGCAGACTAGGCCAAATTAGCCGAAAGCAAGGGATGTTAACATTTTGCCAGGCCCTTTAGGAGATGAGTTAATTTACATTTGGCCAGCCGGAGCTCCGAATAATCGTTAGATTATGCTGTTGCAACAGCTCTCAGTCTTCCTCTCTATCTCTTCCTCTTAGCAGAGGCAACAATAACAATCACTTAATAACTTGGCCAAAGTGTAGCAGCAATTACATGGCCAGGAACTGAGAGTCACTAGGGGGAGGCAGGCAGGACAGAGGGAGACTTGTCGCTGGAACAATGACCAAAAATACAAAGTAAACTCCCGCCTGGCAGCAGCTTGTCCAGCAACAATGTAGCAAAAATTTCTGCTTGTCTTGATTGACAGCAACAGCTAAGACAGCGGACAGCTACTAAAACATTTTGTCATCTTGTCTTTGTGTGAAATACAGTCAGGAAAATAGATATCTTTTATAACTAAATGAAAATTTAAGAATTATGTGCGAACAAAATCAAGGAAACCAATTAAAAAAGCTTTAAAATCAATGTAAGTCCTTTCTATAAATTTATAAAATATTCTGCATTTTTCTTCACTGTATATAATCTCGAGAGTTTTGCCCGTAAAGTCGCCTTCTGTGTCCGCCACCTCATTTATTAGGCGACCAGTAACGTTTCCCGTACCCCCAGCTATTACATGTTTGCAAGATGTTCCTTGTGTGGCACCCTCGAAATGCCGTCCTTTGTCATAACTGAGGCGGCTTACTTAGCCTGCTTACACTCCTACGGGGTCCTTAAGTCGGCCAACTGGCCGCATACGTAACGAACTCAAATGAAGTTGCTCGAAAGTGAATCAATTTGCATAGAGTTTATGCTGTTGCTGCTCCTACAGCCGTTGCTAGTCGTCGTCGTCGTCGGTTCGGGTTGTTGAGAACTCATTAAGAACATTGTCTGGCAACTTCCGGCAGAGATTGAGCCCGGAGCTTCCGCCAAAGCGGAGAAACACTTGCACGGAACCCAAGGTTCTTAGCCCGGTTTTAACATATGTATGTATGGGTTTAAAGCTTACTCAGCAAACGGCACCCTTGCAGGGTAATCGTATTCAACGAAACTCAACATTCCCCGGATCACACTGAAACGCAACTGATTCTAAAAACCCGCCTGCCATGAATCAGACAAAAAAATTTAATTTTAAAATTATATTTTTGTCACCTAGACACACACAAGAGTCTCGAAAATACATAATAATAAGACCTTTAATGGGTCAACCACAAAAACCGCTGGCAGCTGTTTAAACTAACCGCGGGGAATATAATTCTATATGCGTTTACTCACGTGAAAGTGTAAGTCAGTAGGGTGAGCGAGAAACAAGGAAAATATTGTGTATATTATTTATATTTGATAAACTTTTAAAGTTGACCACTGAACGGCGGACTGAATGTCCGACCTTGCCTAAGTCCGTACTGGGAATGCAGGCACCTTCTGGCCCAGTGCCCTTATTTATAAGAGCAAGATCTCTATCGCCCTCGGTGAATATACGTAGTTAATTCCAAATACCAAAGCAAATACCGAGGCTGTCGCCTGTTTCGGCAGGTGTTTTTTTCCGCTGAACGTGAACGCAACTGTAAAGTTGTTCTTGTTGTACTTGAATATCGAGTTAAACGGAATCGCGCTAGACACAAATGTTTGCCAGACAATAAAATAAAATAATATAATGAGCTAACGAGTCGTCAGTCGGCAGTAGTTGTGAAGATAGCACCGACATCCTAATCATCGTGCCTGTGGGTGGGAAGTTGCCTCGACCTAGAGCACTTAATCGGAAGTGTTTTTCCTTGCCGGAGACTTTATCTAAATGAGAGCGGAGGCCCATAACTCATCCGTAGTTCATACGTAGTTCTAGCTAATTACGGGTTGTAAGTGGATTTAATGCGGCGCACGGCAGGGAGATGTTTGCTGCCAATCCCATTCCGTTTTTACTACTCTGCAGTCTTGATTAACTTCGTTTGCATGATATATATTTTCTGGATCACTCGGAGAGAGCGCCGTACAGGAGTTTACGGCGATGTAAAGTGTAATTTATGGCTACCACTTGGTTATTTAATGAGGCATAATTTTCATTTGCCACAAAAAACTTTGCGACCACAAATTTCAAGTTCATACTCGGCCTCCGAGTGGCTTCAGCTTTGGCTTTAGATTTAGCCTTGGCATCAGGTTGTGTGCCATCTGCTTCATAAATTTTCATTTGGCTGAAATCATAAAGTGAAAAAAGGAGGCGTCAGGAGCAGGCGCTTAAGTATCCTAAGCCCTGGCATTGTGGGCTGATTTTGGTGTAGCAGATTTAATTTATGTTTCATTTTTCACACCAACAAGGGCCGAGGCCGCCCGGCAATCGCCAAAGGTGCTCGCTCCTCCTCCTATATCCTGGCGCCAGCGCCCTTTTCAACAAGTGCGAGTACATGTCCATATATACATTCATATCATGCGAATATATGTATGTGGCTATGCGGGTGGGTGGCCTTAAAAGGGGCTTTATGTCCCTATAAATATGCAAAATTTATGCGGATGCTGTTGCCGGTTTCCTACCGGCTTAGCCACACGGAAAGCGGAAAACAAAATCCGAGAACATAACGGCCAAAAAGTTGCCGTTGCCTCCAACTAATTGAAATTTACGCTGAGCCAAACGGTTTTTTGCATTTGTTAATTTATGGCAAAAAAGTTGTTAGAGGCTCAAATCTTCAAAATTCTATTGACTATGTCGGTTCATTGACAATCAATAAGGTTGCATAAAAAAAGAGGATTTTACTTTCCATAAAGTTTATTAAATTTCCTTGAGCTGGTCCTTGGAAGTTGCTAAAGGGATAAGCCTGTGTTGGACTACAGTGAGAGGTGGCTACAAAAGTTGTCAAAACACCGATTGCAATGATGTAAAACTTGCTTAAAATAAAGCCTCTTTTGATATATAAAGCTGTTAAAATAAGCTATATAACTGATACCTTTTTAAACCGAATAAAATGCGTAAATAATGTTCGTTCTTTAAATCCGATTTGTAATCCTGCAGAGCAAATATTTACTGGAAACATTTACTTATTTGAGTACATAGCGTATTTCACGCATTTTTCGGATTAAGCGAAAGTTAATTTAAACGGCATCAGGCTTTTTTCGGTTGCAGTGATGAGAACACTGTTTGCTTAATGCTTAAATATTTAACAGGGAAATCCTTATCAAAAATGCATGAGCTTTGCGAAAAATATTCAATTCATTGCAGACCAGCCATATTTTTGTTTTCGTGCTTGTTTTTCTTTATACTTTAGTTTGTTTTTTCATTGGAATTTTATTTTTCCTTTCTCGTTTTTTATTGTTGCATTATTATTTATGTTTTTACCCTCTTTGCTGGCGAACAACAATGCTGTTGGCTAAACGGAAGAGCGACGAGCAAAGAGCTCAAAATTTTGCACAGAACCACACAAATCAATTTGCAATTGCGCTCATTGTGAAAATGCGAATGAAAATGTTTTTATAACAATAGTTTTGATGCGGTTTTTATTTATTTACCACAATAACGATAGCAGCAACAACGAAAACAACTATGGCTACACTTTCCCCTCGTCTGCCGCTGCATTGTTGTTTTTAGTTTAATTTTTGCAGCTGTTGCGTTTATTTTTTTGCTTGAATAGTTTTCAAAGTGTGTGCATTCTGAGGGCAATTGTTGAGCCGGCTTTTATGCATTTTATGTTAGTTTGCTTTCGCCAAATTGGCCAGAAAAATGGAATTTCCGAAAATTTGACACACCTGATCTGCTCCCTCATTTGCATTTTTCTGCAGGCACTTTGGGTATTTATTTTATGTGAAATAATGCGAAATGTGCTATATTTAGACAATTCCATAATGACACGCAAATTTAATGAACTGTAACAGCCGAGATTAATTTAATTCGAGCCTCTGACTAGAAGCGACGAGGGAGCTTCGGTAGCACAGCTTCAAATATTTATCAAATGTCATTAAAAAATTAACACATGATTCTAGGAGAGGAGGGTTGGGATACAGCCATTTTTCACACCCGCACTCCCGACGGCGGAATCTCGGCTTGGTCTGCTACTCGTCAGCACTTACCTTTAATTAAATGATTTATGCTAATTTTGCGCCGCGTTGCCAAGTTAATTAAATTCCAGCGGATGGCAACGCCGCCTCCTCCGGTCTAGAGTTTTGAGATGATTAGTAGAGGAGGCTCCTCTTCCCCACTCGCCTGTTTCCCTATGATGTGGCTATTGTGGTACGTTGGCTGTTTGCCGCCTAATTGTTGGTAATATTACCATCGATTAGCTCTGGAGCACAATGAATGAATGATTATTGTTTAGTGTTGATATTTCTCGAATGCACAGTGTGTGTACCGAGTTCAAGCGGGCAAATATTGATCATTTTGCAATTTGTTAGAGCACTCACAAAAAAAGAGGGTATACCATATTTAAGGGTAATTGTAAGAAAGTATGCCAGCACTTTATTTGATTTTTTTAAACCTAAGATTATGTTTCCATTTAAAATAATTGAGAATTATTTATGCTATCTATCTATCTATCCTGCTGTGACACTATAGGAAACATCTTCTCAAATTGCTACAGTTTTTAAGCGGCTATGACACTGTTAAAAACTACATCTTATTAGAGGAATTTTCTAGATTTTGTATCTTATTTTTGATTTCTGGAAACCAATAAATTGCGACCATAAAAAAATTCCTAAAATAACACATTTGTTTAGTAAACTTCTTCAAAGTTTAAATAAAAATGCCAATTAATGGGAGAAAAGGAAAAGTATAACCTTTAAGGAAAATGTATACCTAATTTTTTCCAAGGTGCACTCCAAGATCAACTTGGTTTTAGTTGAATAAATAACAAATACTGATTTCTGTGCACTGGTCTGAGCCTTGAAAATGCCCACAGCAAAAAGCATAAATCTGAGATACTTTGTAGTTCATTTGACTGCACATTTTGATTGCTTTCTGCATTGTATATACGTGTGTGTATGTGTGCCAAACAAATTTAAATTGGATTTTGAATTATACAAATTCCCCAACCCCCCCCTTGGGCCACATTAAAAGCGAGGGGCTTAGCTGAGCAAATTAAAGTAATCAAAAATGTCAGCCAAATTAAATCTGTTTGTTTAACCGACACTTCATCATCACATGCGGGCATCGTTTCAATTAGTTGAAACAAACAACTCCAAAACGCAAAAATGGTCGCTAGAAAATAATAATAACCTCTCCCACCAGACAGTCAGACAGCCAGACAGCCTCCCTTCAGGAACGATAACAATAAGCAATCAACTGGGCCCGCTGAGTGGTGCTATCTCCCTGAACCATCAGGTATCTATCAGCCATCGGCATTCATTGGCGTGTTTTCGCGTGTAAAGTGTCACACATCGGGCCGAAACTAATTGGTAATACAAAACAAACCCCAAAACAATACAGACACTGCCAAAATGGATACGGAAGAATTGCTGAATTGCTGGCACTAAGTGCTTTGGTCCCGATTTAATTATGTGATTTTTTCGTAAATTAAAATCAGTTAGCCTTTCCATTAGTCTGCTTCCTGGTACCTGGTACATTACCTTTGATTGTTATTTCTTGATAACCAAATGTTGGTTTCCCCCCAAAAAGGGCTCTATTACTCATCCTAAGTTTTTATCATTTTCAGGGTTCTGCTTTGCTATCGCTGATGGAAAGTTATTTCGGTAAACAAATTTGTTTTTTTCGCCCAAGAAATCATTATCTGTGACTCATGGTCTGTTTAAGTACACTTTAAAGTCTGCTAAATTTATTCATGTGCGATTTAATTAAGCGATTTCCAAGAATCCCGGCACAGATTATCATCGTAGACCAAGTGGTTTTTCCCCGAAAAACTGCTCCCATTTTATCAGCTTAATTATCAGCTTTCTACTCAAGTATTCTTAATAGGTAACTATCGCGGAAGACATATTTGTTTTTACCAAATTATCAAGGTGGCCATATTTAATTTTTTCTTTCCCCCCCACAAAAAATAGCACGTTTTTCGATCGTGTGTGGTGATTGTCCGACTATCTTTGAGTGCTCAATAATCACGCGAGTGCTCAATAAATGTCAAAACTGAAGTGTCGTCTGATTGTATTAATAGAATAGCGCGTTTTGATTCAGTAATCTCGTGACCAAAATTATTTGAATTGACCGCAACATTTTGTTTTGATAAAGTTATGACTAAGTGCAGACCAGGACAGGTGAACCAAGAAAGTGTGTTTGCGATAGCAACCGAAACTCATGAAAGACAAAGCGGCCATATACGCACGAGGTGGAATATTGGATCAAAACGAAATGTTTGCTAACTTTCAAAGCACACAAAAACAATTTTAAATGTATTGTTTTATAAAAACCACACTTAATTATGCTAATATTTGAAAGATGTTTTTATTTGCTTAAAGAAACGTGTTGGGTATTGTGTTTATTTAGAGACAATTATTTGTATTTAGAGAAAATTTAATACCAGATCCCAAGGGTTACCTTCTCCCAAAGCAAGTACTTGACCCCCAAATACTTATTTTTATATATTTATAAAATTTATTACGCCATTAAGTGTTACATAATTATAAATAAATATTTAATCTAAGATTTATGAGGCCTTCCTTTATTTCTGGAATTTAAGGCAGATAAATTAAACTAAATATTTCATGAGAATAAAATCTTAAATACCGCTGGTCGTGAAAATCCCGACTTGTTGATTCTGTAATCAGTCAGTCTGGAAATTCTGGCTCTGTCCCTGATGATGAATAAAGCAAATATAATTTCGACAGTAAAATTAGCTTCCCATGAATTCTCATTCACGTTTTTAAACATTTTGCGTTACACAACCCCGGAGAGAAGATAAACCCTTGTCTTATCTTAAAGTCATTACAGATATGGGGCTTACTTTATGGCAGATCTTCTCCGCGTTAAAGTTTAAGTTTCGCCCAGTTGCACTCAGCACGGCGTCTGTATTATTGCATTTATTTATTTTTTATCAACAAATTGAGTTCTTGTGTTCGGCAACCGACAGGCAAACAAGCAAACCAACCAACCAGCCACTCGGAGCATTCACAGACACAGTGGCCATTGTCATTGGCATTTTAACAGTACTTGCCGCCCTGACCGCGATCCCGAAACCCTGAAACCCAGAAAAACCCATGGAAAACCCTTGGAAAATACTGGAAAACACTGTGCGAATGAAACCCCCGAGGACGCGTCGATGGCTAACGAAGTGCGTCTGGCCGACTTTACGGGCGAGGCATTTGTGTGATGGGCGGCGAAGTCGAGTGGAGTGGATTGCACTTGAGTGATTTTTTATTGTGACACGCGCATGCTGTGCAGCAGCAAATTAAATGCTCCGTCCGCAGCATCTACAATGAGCGATGTAGCTCCAGGGGCCGCAAAACGCTCTCTGACAAGCAATTAAAATGCGTTGCGTTCCCGGAAAAAAAAAAAAAAAATATATATATATAGAGGGAAATTGGTAAATTAAACCGTTCATTTCAGCTTAAGCAAGCAGCTATGTGTGTGCACACACAGTTTCAATTTTCCATTCCAGAAACGGTGTATTTCCATTCATTATTAATTATTTTTAATGACTCCCACAATGACAGTGGAAAAAAGTGTGACTGAGCCGAGAATATGCTTAAAAAACGATTCAATTTTTATGGCTTTGGTTTCGGTAAATTTCGTTTGAGCTGGACAAGTATTAATATTGAAAATTTTGTTTATTTGCCAACTTTCGAAGCCAGCGTAATATACATATTTGCACACTATGCCATTCATTTGCCATAATTGTCTGACTAAAAAAAGCAGTCTGGTCTCAACATTTATCATGTGATTATTTTGTACGCATTTTTTGGTGCTTCCCCACGCCCCTGAGTCAGCCCAGTGGCAGCTGTATTAATATTTACTTTGAGTTATTCATGATCGCTGGATATTTACTCGAGTGCAACTGTAAAGCACGTGATCATAGCCACTAAGCTTGCTAAGAGGGAATTACCTGAAGTTCAGAGGCAGAGGCAGAGTCAGAGAGAGAGAGACCATGGACCACATTTCATGGCTGGCCATTGAACGCGGATTATGTATTTTAGCTTACGCCTGGTCTGGGATTAAGAATGTAATTAATTTGAGCGCATATTCATATCAATGCAAAGCTGCAGAAAAATAAACAACGGCTATAAACGCCGCTCAAAATAAACAGTTCAGGGTAGTTCAAAGGACAAAGGAATTTGCAGCATTGCACAAAAAGTCAGCAAAAATATAATATAAATAATTAAATGCATGTTCTACGAAACAATGCCTGGCCGGGAAGAGGGCGTGGTCCTGTAACAACGCCCGCTCATTATTTATAATATATATATGCACCTTCAGCGCCTACTGCCGTCCCAAGATTTATGATCCCAGGAGCAGAAGCAAGAGCAGGAGCAGCCAGCGCTCTGGGCCAGGTCCAGCTCCAGGGCAGCGGACACAGAGATTGACATAAATAAAGTGGGCCTGTTGGTCTGCTGGTCGGTCGGTTAGTCGGTTGTTTCGTTCCGTTGCCTGGCCAAAGAGCATGAAAACAATTTCTTGTATGTACTTTTCGGCCTGCCGGCTGCATTTACAGCAGAGACAAATGCGAATGCCAGGAAAAGATGAAAGTCCGATACACTTTTTGGGAGTGAATTATTTAAAAATGATATTTGTAAATTACTTTACAAATTTACTTTTTCATTTAAAATTAAACAATGTTAGATCGAATATCCGATTCCTAAATGACGTTTCATTAAATGAAAGCACACGTTTTTGGAAATTAATCTATTAAAATTGTATGATCCTTAAATTGGAAATATAGTTCATAATAATTTTGGTATTTAAATTAAATAAATCATATTCTTTTGTATTTAAAAATCTTTCATGCAAAAATGTAATACGAAACTTAGCTTCAAGTCATCTAAATCTGTTTGAAATTTATTGCTGCCTGCTAAATGGAAATTTCCATGAAGCAAACTCCTTAAACCAGCAACAGTACCTCTGTGGCAGAGAGCGATAATAATAATTTTGGACGCGACAGGGCCAAGAAGAGCAAAACGAAATCAAAAGAACAGAACACAAATTTATCTGTGGCGATTTATGGAGCATGTTTTGGGCCCATGTCGAGAGCACACACTCTTTACACACTCAGAGCACTCAGGACGAAGAAAGGGGGCGGTCCCGGAACGTCCTGCTCGTTGAGCTCATAAATAGCGATGTTGCATGCAACTTGAAGAGCAACTCAGTTCAGTTCTCTTCTGGGTCTGGCTTTGGCTTTGGGGGTCTCTAATTTTTATGAGCATGTTGCGTGCAGCCGGAGGGCAGAGCATGCAGCATACTTCAAGGCGTTACACCCTCGAGAGTTCCTGCCTTAATGTCGTGACGTCAGGCACAAAGGACGTACTTGACTGCAAGTTTTGCATTCGGTTTTCATTTATGTGATTTTGTGTAATTTAATGGTGGCACTCTAGCTGGCACTGGCAGAAATTTAAATTGCTTTATCATCATACGCCCCGTATGCCCAGCGAACAATAAAAAATTATGCCACATAATGCCATTGCCCAAAATGGGCGACAAAAAATTGAAAACAGCATTGGGTCCTCCCCTGCTTTCAGGCCATTTCCATTCGGTCTGTGTGCGTTGCATGTGGCAAGCAATTCGATCAGTTGCCAGCGGCAAGCACCAATCATTTCGGTTCCGCCAAATAGAGCAAAGCAAATGTGGCTCTGATAACTGGCGGCGGGCTTTCAGCGGGGCAAACTTTGCCACAAAACTATCAGCAACACTGCTGCCTGCCACTTCATTGCGGCAGTTCTTGTTTTTGCCGTTCGAGTGTCGGCAAGGCACAAGGAGAATCTGCTGAAAAGGAAGCCCCCAATGTCGAACAGGATTGCGGTGCACGAGGAAAAATGTTTGAGATAGGTACCTAAAAGCTTACTAAATTATTTGTAAATTCTTTAGTGACTTACATTATTTTAGGCAGAAATTAAAGGATACTTTTGAAACTTTACAAATCTTTGACTTCATTCCTTATTAATGTGATTAAACTGCGAAACAACTTTAACTTTAATTTAAAAGTACATTTCTTTGAGTGCTTAGATTTGATTTCGCTCGAGTTAGCCGGGTCTGTGTTGGGTTGGTTTGCTGTCTGCTTAGCGTGTTGGCCAAACAGAAGTGGAAGCCACAAGAAACTGTGTTCGGCTTCCGTCTGGAGCTCCTGGGCTACTCACTTGACTCGGTCCTATTTCCCAACCAACTTTCATTGATTACTTTGTTATGGATTTTTTTCCATTTCTCCTCCCGAGTCCCGAGTGTGGTTTGGCTTGGGACTGATTTGCAACACAGGCAACTAGCTCCTCCATTGATTGAGGCAATCAGAGCTAACGAAAGGGTGCCGAAAGTTTGTGCCATTTCACATTTCTTCTTATTCAATGTTGCCTCGACTCCATTTGGCATTGGTAAGGCATTAGGGGCTATCGTACTAAATCGAATTGAAAACTGAAGCCCCCGCTGCAGCTGGACTAAAGCGACATTTCGCCCAATCGAAGAGCAATTAAAATGCAAGCCGTGCCCAAAGCTTATGATTAGAGAAAAAGATCGCCGCAATTTTATGCACGTAGCCCGGCGATTCAACTTCAAATAGCCGGAGCAGCGCATTAGCCGGGAATAATATTCAGGCAGCGTCCGTCGTCGTCGCCATGCCAACAACAATTAGCCAGAAGTTGAAATACGAGAGGTGGCCGCCAAGAAGGTGAAGACGAAGACGAAGACGACGCCACGCGATGCGACGGTTGTTAATAGTGTTGAGGATGGCCCGCTGGCCTGGAGCTGCGTCTGCGTCTGGAATTGGGACTGGGACTGCACTTAAGCACAGCGACTGGATCTCAACTTTGGCCAAATGGAATTGAAATGACAAGCCGTTGGGAGGGAGGGGGAAAATATGGGCTGGGCTGGGCCCAGGGCACTTGGAGAAAAGGCGGTAACTTAAAAACCAAATACATTTTTAATAGGAAACGGTATTAACAGAGAAATAAACTATTTTCCGTTATTTAAAGTGCTTAAAATGGTTTGCAAATTTTTAAATTGCTTTAAAAGTCCGTTATGTTTTTAAAGCTTTTCTTTTTATATAATTCCCAACTGGTTTATGATAATGATAGCTTTTCTTTACGATCAATAAAAAAACTGTCTGAGTAGTATTTTTATTTGTTATTAAATGTTGAAATATCCCCTGCCTTAAGATTTCAAATTATGGGAATAGTTTTCTTGTTTTGAAGAAAGCTGTATTTCTATAATTCCCAAATTAAAAGAATTTTTTTGTTTTGACAATTAATAACTACAAAAATCTTAAGAATTCAGGCTTCTCATCTATTGATCTCAACCTAAAAACACCTGTCGTTAGTATAATAATTTTGCTCAGTGTGCTGAAACGAGTGGATCTGGATGCGCAATGGGGAATGGTATGGGGATGGGGATGTGATGCCCAGCTGGATGCCGCCTATTGGCCTGTTGTTGTCACATTTATCACGGCTGTCCGATTGCGGGGAGAGCGGCGGTGCTTATAAGCAGAAGAACTTGCTGCAGGTCAAGTTACGGGGCGGCTGAGATTTGGCTTAAAGTTGGAAGACACCAAGAAGCCCCAAGTCCCTTCTGGTTCCTTGGTGATTTCTGCAGGCAGACAAATGAATCGAAATGAATCCAAAATGAAATGAAATGAAATGGAACAGGTAAGTTGCATTTAGCCCGAGGACGTCTTTTGTGTGCGCCCGGAGTTCAACGAACTAACAGCCATGCAAACTGCAAAATGTACGTTGTTTTCTTTCCTTTTTATTGAATTTCATTGATAAATGCCGGCTGCAGAATGCATGTTGCATGGCCCTGAGACTCTGTTGCTCCTTTCGGTGCTTTGGTTGCTTGTTTGTTCGATGGCAATTCGATTTCTGATTGCACGGCATGCCCCGGTAGGCATAATGCTCCTTTTAATCGACTTAAACCCAATTTGGGTCATATGCAATCAGTAGTGGGCCCAAAAAGGTAACCGAACTCGCCGGCAAGTCATTCAACTTTTGTGAAATGTCTGCGAATTCTCTGCCATCGATCTGTATTGATTAGCAAAAAAAAAAAACATATACGAAAAAACCGGCAAGAGTTTCGCTCTATGGGAACTAGTTTTATTTCGTTTTTATGACACCGCTTCGATTCGATTTAAAAATAGTAGAGTCGCGTCATGTGATGGCAATTAATCAATCGAAAGCGCCAGAACTTGCGACGGCTTTTTGGGCAGGCCCAATGCAGTTGTAAGAATCCAAATAAAAACACAAAAAATAAATAAATCTGCCGCAGTCACTCGCAGTCATCAGGTAGAGTAAATTTACCTGAGTGCGAAGTCTACGTGACTCAGAGACTCGGGCTTAAGTGTTTACTAGCTGCACCGGCCAAATAATTAACAAAATCAACAATTCAATTTATCCAGGCCACTTGCAAGGTGTCAATGTCAAGTGTTTATAGCCTTAAGTCAATCAACCGATCTTCTCTGAATTCCCACAATAAGTTTACTGCCTCTGCAGTATTTAATATTTTATATTGTTAAATACGAGTATGTAAATGCTGTCGGCCTGCAGTTTGCTATTGACTTCAAAGTCGGGCCTTAAATGAAAATGTTATTTTCGTCGCTTGGCTGAGAGGCTATTTTGAGACTGGAAATCAGTCTGCAGATTATTGGCGTAAACCGGTATCGTTGCAGTCACGTGGTTTAGCAATCGGGTTTGGTTTGTTTTTCCGAGTGGTTGATATAGTGGTCATGTGCTGTTTTTCCATTGCCTGATTGCCGAGGCGGACTGTATGCTGTGCACAGATAGCAGGCGGAGTTAATGCTTATATAGCAGCCGGGCACTCGTGACTTGAAGCATTAAGGCATTTGTTTCCCACAAAAAAACAGTTTGGTGTTTGAATAAGATTTAAGAAAAAATTAAGGGATCTAATAATTAAAATTAGAAATAAAGGAAAGATCCGCTTAGGCAGCATGAAGGCAACACATTGCATGAATATAAGCAGGACCTAAAATATTACAAAGATCCTGTTTTATCCACTAACTTAAAATTCTCAAGTAAGAATTAACCAACACAAAGGGTTAACCTTAAACTGAAACACAAATTACCTCTCGATTTATGCAGATTATATCTGTCAGACCTTTACTTGCTTTATTAAAAGAAAAATGATTAAGAAAATGTTGCAATGTTATAAACACTACTTAAGTATTAGTAACATCTCAATAGCTCTATAAACACATTTGTCAGAAAACCCTCTCTCTCTTATTATTTAACCTTCCCTCCTTGTAAAAAAAAGTATTTGTAAATTAAGTAAATTTTCGTTGAAGTTTACTGAATAAACAATGTGAAGTTCTCGCCTCTTGTACTTGGCACGCGATTGCTGGGGGTCTGTCGTCGTAGACATGCTAATTGACTACTTTGTAAAATTATTGTAATTCCACTTAAGAAAATATCGCTCGAAAATACCCGGAAAAGTGGGGGAGATGCGCGATGGAAAATCCGTGGCAACTTTCATTCATGACCTGTCGGATGTCAACAGAAATGTATAAAAATTAACAAGAGCAACAACAAGAAGAACCATTCGAGTATCGGCATTAAATTGCCATCAACAATGCTCTCGTCTCGATGAAATATTCATGAAATATGCTCCCCGAGTGTGTGTATTGTGTGTGTTTGTATTGAGGATTTGACTTCATTATTCGGCTTGTGGTGCGGTCGCAGGTTGTGGTCGATGTGGTTACATCGAGCCATTTGGTGGGTACACTCGTAAAATAGTCATTAAAATTAATAATACGAAAGTTAGGCTTAGCAAATGTACGATTTCCTTTTGTTTATTTCTTTAAATAATAAGAAACTTTGCAATTGTCGCATATAAACCTTTGATTTGTATTTCCTATAAAATTTTGTGGCTTACATTTTTATTTTCAGTGCACAATTTTGAGTTGGCCTTATTATTGGCAGGGAAAATGTTAATACCATTCTGACAATCTGTCCAATGCGGGCTCATGTTTAATTAGTCAATGTTTGTCACAAATTCTGACATGTACGCTTTTCAATCGATGCAACTTCGCATGCCCGACGGACGGCCCATGGCGGTTCGGCTCTAAAAATAAAACCAATTTTAATTCCAATTCCAATTCGAATACCCAATACTTGGCCACTCGGATGACAGCTGTTGTTGCTGTTTTTGCTGCATTGGTAGTTGCACAAGAAATATTGTTGCATATTTCACGCCAGCATTGCGCGAATATTTATCAAGTTACCCTAGTCTCTCTAGTCCTCGGGCTGTGCTCCCTTATTTTGTATACCCTAAGGATAGGGATTAATGATTTCGATACTAAGATTGTGACTTAGTATACGAAATACTATTCTGGTCTTGGAAAAAAACTTTTGTGTGTAATTCTTTCTTTGTAAAGGAGGGTTTTTCTCAATTAAATCGATTTAAAATAATTCAAACAAAATATCTTGAGATATTTTTCAAGCTTTTCTTGGCACTCATAGACTGCATTATTACTCCATAATTTTTACTAGTCGTAAAAGGGTACCCAAACTCCTGCTTAAAATCCTTAGAATCCCCGTTTTAAGAGCAGCGTCTTTGGGGGCGAAATAAAAACAGGAGAATCAGCCGGAGGACGGATGAAAAAATAGTTAAAATGTAGATTTATGCAAATGGGACGCATAGCTGGCTCGCTCGCATCCTGTCCCATCTCGCATTCTCTGTATGCCAATGTGTTAGTAGCCCGCCGCCAGGCGATTTCCCGCCCCACGGTGCGCCTGCCTTCGTGCGCTTTTTTCCCCACTGTCAGTGCTCAGTTCGCTTGCCAGTTCCCTGCCGGCTGTCCGTCCGTCCGTCTGTCTGTCTGCCTGTCTGGGTATTGAGTGTATTGCATTTAATATTTATTTGCCTTTATTTTCGCTCTTTTTTCCCTCCATAGCGAGCATTTTTCTTTGCCAGCTTGGGGGAAAGGGGAAAAAGTGCGGAGAACTCTTCTCCGTCAGGTGGAAGAGGAAAATTAAAAATGCAATTGCGATTAAAATTGCATGACAAACGCGTCGGCAAAAAGTGTTGCCAAAGGGGGTTTGCATGTTTAGCACCCACCCAGTGACCATTCCCCAATACTTATTCCCCGAGCCCGTTAAATAGTTATATCCACGCTGGGAGACTGCCACACAGATGCTCCGGTTAGTAGTAGCTCTGATTCACTAGCCCTGATTCACGGATTTTTATTTAAGGCATTGCGGGTAAATCAATTTACACTTACCTTCAATCAAAGCCACCAAAGGAAAGTGTCACCAATGTTAATTTGCACGAATTCCGATACGCTTTGTGGCGGATCTGCGTGTTTGTTTAGCGGAAGAAATGAAGAAGTTGGTTTTATTAATTAGCAAGGCGACATAGATATATTTTTAGCTTTATATTACGCATAAATCGGGCACATCACTTTTTGTATCATTGTTACAATAATGTGTATATTTTATATATTTATTTATTCTGGGGTTGCTGGCTATCTGCCCTTTTTCTCTTTCGTAGAATTAAATTCTTGTGGCAACGGCCGCCACACGCGACACCCGGCTATACCCTCCTCCACCTCTTCCCCTGAGAATATATGTATCCTCTACAAACGGCGATATCTTTGTCAAAGTGCATTCAGCAATAAACAAAGCATGGGGATGAGAACAAGGAACAATGACTGGGGAAATGCTGCAAGAGCATCTGTGGCAGTGACATAGGAATATGCATATCAGGGTAATATTTAAAAAATACATATTACTTTTGGGGTTTGAGAGGAAAATGTGTTTAAATATTTTAAGAGGAATATTTTCAGCTTGATAATTCATAAAACGCTTTAGTTTCGGTTTGACCTTTACAAATTCAAGTTTGTAGACTTTTTCTTTGAAATACGTTTGTTTCCTTTGTTTTCGCCAAGATATATTAAAGTTAAAAGCTTTTGTTTATTACAACTTGATCTAGATTCTAGATCAAATAAACTACTGAAAAATACAAAACATTTATATTATTTTCGTAAATAATAAAATGTCAAAACAATTTATTCCTTTTACTGAGAATCCTTAAAATCCTTTGAATCGAAAACCTATCACTCTTCTCTCACGTGATTTTTCAAGAATGTTCTTATTAAATTCTAGGTCATCGTAAAGGCTTTAAAATATGTCCACTTGTTCTGAGAAAGCCAAAAAATATGTATAGTTTTTATTTCAGTGTTTATAGTAAAGTTAATTTTGGCCACAATCACGTGACTAGCGAATGATTTGATAATTTAACCGGCGCCAAGCGATTCGCGTTTATTTCGAATCTTTTACTTTTTGTTTTGATTCCGGTTTACGCTTTCTGCTTTCTGTTTTCAGTTGTGTTTCTTCTTTGGTCGGACTGTTTGCTATTTTTGTTGTTTTGTGTTTTGTATTTTGTGTTTTGTGATTTGGGGATTTTCGCCTCTCCGTATTCGTCACCCTTTCGCGCGCGCACTCTCGTCTGTCCCACGGCTGATGGGGGACTGAATGTCAAATGATTTGGCCGTCCGATGGTTATGCTTTATTTATAACGGCACTAATTAATTTTCACTCTTTCGGCTGGGCTGGGCTGAAAATGGCAGCAAATGGAAATGGAAATGAAAATGATGTGGACGCTGATGCGATTGTGATTGGGGGATAAGCTGCCGACCGGCTACGAGCGACTAATATAATTTGCGGAAATTGTGACACAGCAGCACTGGGTCCGGGGGCCAGGTAATTGCACCCGGCTGTAGGGCTCAAGCTCAAGGCCCTGCCCCTCCCTCGGTCGCTCTCTCTCTCCGAACTCTTATTGTTATTTGTTATTAATTTTTCAGAGTCACAAACTATATTATATTACAGGTATGGTTTTATTTATAGTTACAAACAGGCGAAGCACACGTGTGTGTGGGCACCGGAAAGACTTGGACAGATCTTTGGCTCGATATTTAAGGGAGTTATTTACATAAACAAAAACATATTGTAAATATCGGTGACCAATCTATATTTAATTAGCCAGCGGGAAACCTGTTCGTTTTGTTGCCAGCTGACTATTTAGTGCTTTATGTGGCATATTTGAAAAGTTTGACTCAAAATCGTATACTATTTTTTTTTCTTTTGGTAGCTCGTTTGCATTGCTAATGAGTTTTAGGGGAAGAATTTATGGCTGGCCATGTGAAAAGTTCGTAAAATATTTAGCATTTGGAATTAATTTATCAAAATCCGAGAAACGACAGCCCATAAAAAATGCCGTTTTGTTGTTTTTAGAAATTGAATTTCATAAGGAAAGAGGGGAATTTTGTTCAACTTCAAATAGTGTTTTTCCGCTTAGTTTTTGTGAGTTTGGTCTCGCAATTTTTCGAAACTCCCCAAAATTTTCCACATCTTAGGTGGAGGTGGGGTCACCCACGACCTTCGTTATCAGAAATTTCTGTCACGTCCGCACGAGTGACCCAAGGGCCCCCAAAGGGTTATGTAAATACTACGCTGCCTCGGCTTCGATTGAACTCTCTGTCGGGCAGATCGCGTGATTGTGAAGCCCCCTGATAAAGCCGAACTTGTTCAATCAATTTTCCGTTTATCGCCCACACTTTAGTACTTTTATTTTGTTGGATTTTAATGCAATGTTTTATTGGCACGCTAAGATGAGAAGCAAATAATAATTTCATTTACGTTTTCGGGTAGCGTAGTTTGCTTCCGTTTTCGGGCGAGCACTTTCAGCTTTTCTCGGTTTTCGGATATTTACTTTTTGTTTGAGTATTTTACTGAATTTCCACGAACTGTGCGGGATCGATTCGGAACTGCGTCTTGTGTCTGCGAGCGCCACGACGGGTTTGTTTTCATCGCCAGCTGCGGGCCTGCCTCTTGGGCGGCATTTATTTCTCCGCTGCTGGCTTCGATCTTGTTCGTCGCGGAAGGTTCGTGCGGCGCGCCGTTGACGCTGACGCCGGCGGAGACGGAGACGGAGACAGCGACGTCTCTGCTGGGCGTACCGCCAGCGTCAGCATCATCAAAGTCCCAATCGCAGCAGCATTGATTCGACAAAACCCCAAAAGAAACAAGAAAGAAGGATAGCTACTAGGGAACCCGAAGAGGGTAATACCTTACAGTAATTCTAGCGAATTTAAGGAATTTTTTTAAATAACTGCCATTATTACTGAGATTTATTTCAATTCTCTAAATCATAATGATATAAATTCTCAACACCATTTTATTGGTTGTGTGGGTAATTTATAGAAAGGTAAAAACAAAGTACAAAGTAACAAAAACTTAGATATGAAAATCCAAAAGGCTTAAATATTTAAGAAAGTTTTTAAATGTAATACATTTTAATCTTTTTGCAGAAAAACTACTTGTAAGATGTCTTTCCAATTGTGATTATAGAGTTCTTCTAGTTAGGGTCAATTCTAAATAGCACATTTTTTAAATGGTTCTCAATTATATCTTTTTAAAATCCTATTTATATTAATGTCATCGATGACATTTAGATACCTTTTATATATCCTCTATCTACTTAATAATTTTTGTTTTACTAACCACATCTATAATAATGCCCCTTGAAAAGAGTATAATGAGCGAGCATCTCTTTGGTAGCACAGGCAAATATCATGGATTTGTTTACGCACTGGCTGCGGTGGCACAGAGCCGGTTTTATTTTCGGGCCCCCACAGCCCACAGCAAGCCCGTTCCGTGCTCCAATCGATCCACTGACCAGTGACCACCACTGACCACTGGCCAAGCAAATGGATTCTGCTCGACAGAGTGCATTTGCCTCGTTTTCAGCTGCGCAGCGAAAATACAGTCAAAATGCCAGTGCAAACATGGGCAACGTAACGCGATATAATTAACACATGCAACGCTAACAACGCGAACAGCAACAAATGTAGATAAACAGACGACAATTGTCGGCTAGCTGCCCTTTGGCCAATTACAAGCAGTGGCCAGAGGGGGCCAAGCGGCACTCGGGGGCGGGGTTCAAGTGCAGGGGCAAAAATTCAATTTTCTGGCCCTTGAGTAAGGGGAATTTCCTATACGGGTTTCGTTCAAAAACAGTGACTCATAACTCATAGTTAATTATACCCCTAACTAAGCGTTAATTGTACAAACAACCACATATTTGCCACCAGTGCATAGAGAAATGCTGTATTTATGTGGCAGGTTCAAGGAGCCAAGGATATATGGGCAGATACACTCAAAAATTATTATAATGTAAAATGAAACGTAAAAAATATATGTTTATTTAAAAACGAATCAAATTGTAACCTAATAAAATAGTTATAAATTGAAATAATCTTCAAATTTTTAATTCAGTTTATTTAATGTATTACGTACTTATTTTCGCAGTGTGCTCTCTATTAATCGCTTCGTTTGTCCCCTAAGTTGTTGGCTTTCGAGCAAGAGTTGCATGTTGCATACTTTTGCAACTTTTGCCAACTTCCGGCAACAATTTGCTTCACGCAGCCAAAGAGAAGTTTTTGCATCAAACACAAAACAGTGTTAAATAATTTCAGCACTTTTACGATCATTTTTCTTTGGCCTGTCGACTGTCGACTCGCATAATCATCTCCAGCGGAAGTGTCCTCCCGCCATCCAGTCCCTCTGTGTGTCCTGGCCATAGAGCTTAGTTTATGACCGCTAAGCAGGGCGGTGGTCGGCTGTTTGGCGGTTGGCTTGGTTGTGCCAGTGAATTAGCACAAGCCGCATGTTAGATTTGTTGATAACATGCCACACAACCCCCAACCTGCCTCCGTACAAGTCCTTGTCCTGTGTGGGTGGGTGCGCGTGTCTTTAGCCGTGCAGTTAGAGGCTGTCAAGTTGAGAATTTTATGCGAAATGTTTAGTAATTAGTTGCATCCGCAAGGGGAAATTACTTAGCACAGCCAACCGCAAAAGTCTCTTGCCACCGCAGCCCCGCAGCAGCACCCTCAGTGCCTAGTCCTTAGTCCTTAGTCGTTTCTGTCATTTCCCCCCGTGTGCGCCGCTCTAGCTCTTCCATAAACTGTTTTGCCTGGGCTTGGTGCAAAAGTTCAAGCGTTGGCAAAATGTTGACAGCTTCAAGAAATACTCGTTAGGGGTGATAGCTGGCTCACACATCCCACACTCGGGGAAAGGGGGGGTATAAGGGAGTTTTTGTGAAACCATAAATATCAGTTACAATAAATGGCTAGTTTTTAAATGATATTCCTGAGCCCCTTTTCTATTTTACTAACTCTGAAATCAGTCAAAATAACACATGTTTGACTAAGATAAATGGTCAAAAAAGATGGGTTAGAATAAGCAATGAATGGGCTTTAAATCCATGATAAAATATAACCATTTGTTTAGTTTATTATGTCAGTCTTTAAAATGAGAAATGATCGAAAAATGAATGTGATTGCAACGCATGGCAAACTTTACGTTAAAAAAATATATTAGTAATTTTCAAAAATGTACGGTTTTATTATTTATTTCAGTTAATTTATGGACTATTTCTCACACTGTACGGATTTAGATGTCTATCCGTGTGCGCGCTTGTGTGTGTATCTTTGTATCTATGAGGGTGAGCGAGCTCATTACTCATACGCAGCGTGCAACGGGACTCCTGTTGGTGCCAGGCGTTAAATTAACTAATTAAAACTTGCACAACTCATGTAGCCGTCTCTCCTCTCCCTTTTTTTTTTTGCCATGGAGCCAAGCTCAGTCCTTCTTGCTTCGTGACAATTATTCGCGGGTGCTTTTAATTTTAATTTTTTTTCTAATGCCAGCGACTTCTGACCTGGTTGATAAACGTTGCCGGAACAACTGAAACATTTAGCACACTGGCTGGCATGTGGATCTAGCCCGCAGGTTCTCAGTGCGTCCCCATGTGGGTGTGTGTGTGTGTGTATGTTGCACGAAAGTTGTGTGTACCATGTGTAGCCCAGTTTTTGCACCTCGCGAACCGGCGGCGTCACGTGTGTAATTAGCACCTGGCGCTAACTGACTCGCAGACGGGCAAACAAACTGGCTTGACAAACTTTGCATGCTGCTGGCGCTCTCTGTGATTAATGAGACTGTTGCGGCTTCGTGGCGTAAAGAGCTCTAATTATTTAATTGCGCCCACTAAACAATTGATCGCACAGGAACTTAAATTTGCCTTGCACTTGGTTGCATTCCAATGTGTGTCATAGGGGGGGATGACACAGATTTTATTTATTTTTAACTAAGGCTGTGTTGGGGTAAATACTAAGGGAAATTAGTTCACTAACTAAATTAGCTAGAATTAAAATAGTATTTGAGTAAGATTTTTACACTATTTTTAAGAGTATATCACGGGCAAAGAAATTAACACGCAGCCATGAGGTCATAATGCCCAACAGAAATAGCTAAGAATGAGTAAGCGAGAAAAACTTTCGAAAATAACTTTAATGCAAGAGAGATGGATATAAAAACATATTCTTAGACATTAATAAAAAATAAAAAAACATGTTTTCCAACTTTTTTAAGTATACTGAGTTAATTAAACCTTTATTTGTTTTCTACTCCCTTCTATTTATTGACTTACAGATTTTAAGTGACACTTGTTAGGCGATTTTTATAAATACCTGTCTGTCGATGCTTTAAAATTAAGATATGTGAGATATAATTGTCTACAAATGAGTTTTAAACAAGCACTTACACTTACAAATTTGTGTCAGTGTAATTGTGTATACAATTATACTTTTAATTCAAAGCATTTTCCCAGGAATTAAGTATGTAATCGGTGTTTTTCTTCTCCTTAACTAAAGTGTACCTTGTAACCGATTCTGTGATAATTCTAACCGATTTGTGATTTACAAGTCTATTCCACGAAAGCAATAACACTCAAGAATATGTGTAATTTATACCGGGGGCCAGGTCATCGTTTTGTTACCTGTAAATTACCTGCCCAATACTTAAGGTAAACCCAAAAGTAGGCAGTAAATTGGTCCCACACTTACCTCAGCAATCCAACGCCGCAAAGTCTGCTGCTATTTTTGGGAAGCTGCTGTCGTCTCACCTTTTGTTTGACTGCATTTTTAATGACCGCCAAATGGCAATAGCAGCAATGTCAAGGCTGCCAGTGAGAAAATCAATAAGACCAAGAGGAGCCCGAAATGCCGGCACCGCACTTTTGGAGCGGCGTCTGCGCAAACAGGAAATTAAAATGCCATTTAATACGCCGCAGTGCCCATCTCACGGGGTTTTCACTCCATCCGAGCAGATAGAAACCCCACAATTTATAGGGCCTTCTGCCTTGTATTTATTATCAGGAATGTGGAGTATTGTCGCCGCCAGGTGGTAGAAAAGAATGAGACGAATGCATTTAAAGAATTTTAAGAATACTTTCGGTTTTTATTTTATTCAGTTATGATTTCTGCTTTTCCGCGATGGGGTTTTTCCGATTCGCTTAAAGAGAGTAAGTTTTAAAAGGTTTGCAGTTGTTTTCGGTATTTTTGTTTGTTCGCTTTAGCTGTTGTTTTTGATGACTTCGAGTTCAAGTTCGCGAGTTCAGGGACCTTGCTCCCTCTCCTCCGTTTAGTTTTAATTGTTATCGTACTGTATAATTTCAATTAGATCTTTATTGTCCCTTCTACTGGACATATGTATTCACTTAGCTAATAGTTATACATAATCATAGTTATCCAAGTATCGTATGTTCTATATTATAATAGGTTTTTCTTAGCCTAGAGGATCTTTGGAAAACACGCTTGACTCTTTACTCTTTTGCTCAAACTCAACGGGTGTTGGAGGGGGGATAGAAAAACAACAAAACTTAAAGTTTTAAATGCGTTTTTTAGTTGTTGGTGTTTTGCTGCTGCTCTCACAGAAATGTACATTTACTTTTTTAGGGTGTAATTTCCTTGGGGGACTGCTCGCTTTAGTTTCATTTTAGTTTTTAGTTGAACTATGATATATGATTGCCTAAATGCTAAGAGTTGCCAACTATTGTTGTTATACGGGGCAAGAAACTTGGGGTAGGGTTCGGCTTACAGCTAGTCTTAGCTTTGGTATAATTAAATACTTTTTAGTTTACTTGTTCTCATGACTTACATGCGAAAATTCAATTCTTTGGTGGCTTCAATTTGCAATTTTTCGGTTGCTCAATTTACATTTTTCATTATCGCTACCGTAATCGTAATCGTAGTATATTTAGGATGTATGAACGATAACATGGCGTAGTTTATAGGTATTTACAATGCTTAGTTGTTAGGCTAAGTAAGTTTGAAATGCTCTCTTAACAATATACTTTGATTTTGATTTAAGTTCTCTTGTGGCTGGTGAGTGTGTTCTATGTGTTCTATGTGGTGGTGCTCTACATGCAACCAAGACGTTAAAAGGGGCTCAGATTTTAACGCTTTGACCACCCTGCGAGTGATGTGGATGAACCGATGGCGAACCGAGGAGAATCGTAACTCATAGCACCATGTTACTTCGTTGTTAGCTATGTGGACACTACTACAAATATCTCTGTGATGTAATGTAACGAAAAACAATAGAAATGCTCTCAGCTGAAAATCAACAAGAACGACTAAACATAGTTCCCTACTTACTTAATCTGTGTGTGTATTTTACCCTTTGTTAACTACAGTTTATTAATCATAACTTACATGGCTAAGGAAACTAACATGCAAATTTGTGCAGCGTTTTTTCTCCTCTAAATGTAAATTTATGCTTTGAGTTTTTATTTATGCTTTGCTTTTGTTTTTGTTTTGTGTTTTGGGAAGAAACCTTTCGGAATACATACACTTACTTATTATACACACATTTAGTTACATAGTTGAAGTCGGTAAATCGAGGGAGAACCCAAAAGTGTAATTCAAGTGGAGAGAGCGTAATTGTAGTGGAAGACTTCCGCTTAAAATGTAGGTATTCTTTTAATTTTTATTCCCTTTGCTTATATATCTCCTCGATAATTTATTTTTGATTCTTTACCGCTTGCTTTGATATATGTATAGAGTGTACTCACAGATTGTACATGAAGTAACGCTATTATCTTCTGGCTGGTGGTATTTTCTTTATGTTTTCCGTGGAACAGACACACATATAAGAGAACATGAGTTAAAATTTGTTTGCTATGCATATGTGGTACGATACAATTAAATGAGTAAACTTCTCTATTTATCGGTAACTAGAAATAATGCTAAATACCCGCCGCTTGCGTTTATCTAATTTCAAAATTCAACTTTAATATATTTCTGTTTAATTACCTTTAATATTTATTTATATATTTATATATAATATATTTGTGTCTAGTTTACAATTAGCAAAAAGTTTAAGTTTAAATATTGAAATACGCTCAAGTTACTTGCAATTTGTTTGGTTTTCCTTTGTTCTTATTCTGTTTTTATAATGAAATAATTTCATTAAACATTTCAGTCATTGTAATATATATTCTTTTTCGTCTCTAAACTTGAACTTAAATGGTCGCATGGCTTATCTAATGGCAAACAAATAAGTTCCTTTGTTCTCCGTTCTTCTAAACCTGAACACAGGCATTGGATTTGCTTAGTTTTGGGTGAGGACTTGAGGGGTGTGGAGAGGAGGGGCCGGGAGGAGGAAATAACATCGTCATCAAGCATACGACCCGTTGAACCGAAGAGCCAACTTTTCCAATTAATCAACGGAGGGGGGCGCATTTTAATGGCCGCCATCGCTGCTGTCGTCGTTGCCTCATAAATATTCATGCTGTCAATGCGCATAAATACCTAAGTGCATATTTATGGTCCAACATTTGTCGTTATGAGTTTTACATTTATGGCTTTTTTACTTTATTAATTAATATGCAGGCCAGCAAGCCAACAAGCGTCCAACATTTTTGTGATTCAGCCTGCAGTCTAATGGTCACGATAATTGCTGCAAAAATCTCTATATAAATACCTATATATGTATATATGTATCTCCAGACCCCACAAAAATTCCAATCGAGCGCGGAATATCTGTCCGATATATACACTCATTCTGTTTCTGCAACAATGCATTCTTCACGTGTTTATCATGTGGAAGCGTCGTAAATAATTTTTATTGATTTGCTTAGAAGCTTCAATTGCGAATTCATTTGTGTTTAAGTGTAATTTAGTTGCTATTTCGGCTAGAATAATTATGGGGCTAAAGTTACGCATAAATAAACATTTGTTTGCATGAATCGGCAGCAGTAATGCCCGTAAAAGAAAGGCACTCAAATATTTATTCAGAACCATCCGCAACCGCAAACAGAATTGCAATTTTAAACCAGAGCATCCCTTAGCCCCCGTCTATCCGATCTACACCCGAAACCGGGCCCGGTGGACTCTGCAATTTGCCAAGTTAATCAGGCATTAAATTGGCTTATGGCATATAATGCATGGCGCCGAAATAGATGTTGACAGAAATGCAAATTCTAATTTACGCATTTGGCGCGATAAATAATTCAATTTCACAAGCGAATTTACGGCCTCTGGGGGTCGGTAAAAAAAACATGCATATGTAATAGAAAAAACAATAAAAACGCAGTAATCTAAAATGTTTTCATGTAATTATCACAACTGTTTTACGCTTAATTTGGGTATTTACCCGAATTGTCTGACAACTCCCATGTTGACTCAGAACAATCGTCGCACCAATTAAGGCAAACAAAACAGAATGTTTAAGTGCGAAAAATTTGCATTCCCAAATCTCATAATTCAATTATGGGAATTAATTTAAATAGCTTTGCATTATTCAAAATGTTTTCACATTTTTCTGTTTTTTCTTTTGTCATACATTTTTTAGTTTTTTTTGCAAGCATTTAATTTATGGTGATTGCTAATTGTGACATTAATTGCAATTTTATTAATGGGCCTACACTAAAGCCCCCCGAAAACCGCACCAAAAAGAGAGAGAGAGAGGAAAACCCAGATGGGAGACAAAGGCGGGCGTTGCGTATACGCAGGGTGGTCTAGAATGCCTGTCGGTGTTTCTTTCTCCTTTTTTTTTCAAGCTATAAGTGAAAATGACTTTCAGTGTGCCAGGCAAAACAATGCCAGCCGTGCAATGCCGTTCGACACTCATCTGGCTGTCGCACCTAAGTGCAGTTAAGTGCTGTGTGTGGGGTGTGCACTGAAAGTATTTAAATTTTAAACATTAGAAAACCCTTTTACTTTCAAAAATTAGAGTTGTAATTCAATTCTTAACTCTCAAATATTTTTATAATAATTTAGAGCCTCTATCGGATGTCTACGTTCAATGACAAACAATTTTTTAAATGAATAACTTTGAAATACTATTCTATAATTATTTATATTTCCATGGTAACAGACTTAGAAGTGAATAAAAAATTTACTAAAAATCTGTGAGGTTCTAGAGACTTGTGAAGGATTTAGATTTGAATTTGCTTAGGAAAAACTTTATAGAAAATGTAAAAATTACCAAGTTCTAAGAATTTCTTTTAGAATTTAGTGTAAGTTTTCAAAGGAATAGAATTAGAGGTCTCACCTGATATATAACCTGATTCATATTATTATTTTCTCCTGTGTATTCGCGCATTTTAATGTGCCTGCTGCCGTACCCTTCCTACCAAACTACACCCCCTTTACCCCTTGCTGTCGATTTCAATTGTTTTCGATTTCGCTTTGTGCACGTTGGTCCTTTTTTTGTTTTTGTTCCTGGCATTTAGGTTGTTGCAGCAGCCTGTTATTGTTGGACTTTCTGTCGTTGTTCGAATTGTCATTTGAGTGCAGTTGTTGTACACACGCACACATTGCTGACAATGCCAAAAACGTTCGACAGGAGCCCATAAAAAATGCAGGCGATGTTTGCTTTTCAGCGCCATCAAAGTTCTTGTGCCGATTTCCATTTCCCCCATTTATTCAAATTCCAGCACACATTATTTATGCGTTCTTAAACAGTTTCACTTAGCCTATGGCTAGAGCCTATAAATCTGATCAATCTTCGGCACTTTGCCACTGGCCGACATGTGTTGAAAACTGGAGAATGTGGTGCGATGCTGAGAGCTGCCATAAATTTCAGTGTCTTGCAAAGAGGTGATTATAGATGGCACCTCGGAGATTGCAGATTGTTCTGAGAAGATTACAAAATTCGAAGCGATAGAGTTTACAAGTGGCCGGCAGATTTTGTTGCACCTTGCTATTAGTGTGCCTCAAAGTGTCCGAAAAATATGAGAGACACACGGGCCAGCCATCAAAGGGGAAGTAAAATAAATTGTACGTAAAATTTATGCATAGACCCTGGCCAGAAGGCTCCGTGTGTGTGGGTTCTGGTCGGTCTAGTACAGATACTTTATATTTTCCTTGCCATTTTTTTTGGCTTTGGCCGGGAAAACAAGCCGAGCCAAACGAAATGGAGAGCCATTCTGGGCCACATGCCAAAAGCAGAGTCTCTGCTCCTGGCCCTGTGTCCCCCTCGCAGCCTCTGTCTTCGTCCAACTCAGTGTCATTGTAGCGTTCCAGTGACGACTGTCTTTCCTGTCCGTTCGACTGACTGACTGAATGACTGACTGACTGAATGACGGGCTGTCTATTCCACTCGGCCGGGCACATGCATTTGCTGATGCATAGCCAAAAACTAAAGTGGGAAATGGTGGAGAAAATGGTGAAAGCGAATGCCGGGCACTT
The DNA here is from genome assembly GCA_008042635.1 of Drosophila nikananu. Taxonomy (NCBI): domain Eukaryota; kingdom Metazoa; phylum Arthropoda; class Insecta; order Diptera; family Drosophilidae; genus Drosophila; species Drosophila nikananu. Next base: position 34,252 of record VNJV01010494.1, read on the forward strand.
GAAGAAAAAATGCCCTTTGTAATATATGAATGTTTTTAAAGGGATTACAAATACAACAGGTGGAATAAAATAAAACATAAAAGGTTGCTAGGTATTGTTGCATTAGATGTAAATCAGATATGATTTATAAACAGAAACATTACGCCTTTTGAGGAAATAATAATTACATTTTGAAGGTGTAATAAAATAATACATTTTGAATTAATTAAATTAAATAAGAAAAAATTACTTATCTCTACAGTTTTGTATTTTCTTTTAGTGTATACGCCAAACCATTTGCATTTTCATTTGTGTGTGCCCATTAGGCATCGGTTCCCATACATTTGGTTTATTTTTTTTTGGGCTCAAACTTTCTGTGTCGCAGAGTGAAATATCTTTGGGCGAATGAATAAACTGCAGCTGCCTTGTGGCGGAATCTGTCGCTGCTTCAGTATCTGTAAATGTATCTCTCACTGTATCTGTATCTATATCTGGGTGCTGGCTCACTTAGTTACACCAAATTGTGTGCTGGATTATATGCACTCTTACATTTATGTGAACAAGAAAATATTGATCTGGCCGCAGGCCAAAATGCAGCTTCGCAATTGACGGCGACCCAAATCGCTCGATAGATTCGGCGAACGAATCGAATAAGTCGTTGCCAGGAGTATTAAAAAGGAATTAAATTAATTTTCGCACACTTGTTGACCTCGATTTTGATTGCCAAGCCACCAAACTCACAACAATGGAGGAGCATACCGATTTCGAGCCACCTTAATGCCACCACCGAATGCAGTGGGACAAAGTGCTCGGCATTGGCAATGCAGCCGCAAATGGAAATTTGCGAAATTATTTCAAGTTGAATGGCCATAGACGTCGCAGGCGGACACATCCCCCCATTCAGGGAGCATAATAGATGTTTGCCCAGCTCAGATTCTTGTTTGCACAGCTCATGCATTTCTATGAGCTCCTCGTCGAGTGTGAAAAGTGTGCGGGTGCGGGGACGTACGGACGGGCTACGGGGTTACCGGGTTACGGGATTGGGGGCTCAGGGGTTCAAGGGTGCTTGAGGACCGAGACCAAACGAAAAGAAACCAAAATGCGTAAATTGAAATTGAGAGATTCCATCAAATTCACAGCCGTTCATTGCTTTTGAAATGAGCTACAATGTTCGTTACTTTTTTTTTATTCAAACAAAAAATTCAAAGAAAAAGTAAGGGTAAGGAAATGGGTGGGGAGAGAGCCAAAAAAAACCATCGATGGTTTTTTATATCGGAATATCATCGATATTATGACATTGATGTGAAGTATCGAGTTTTGATTTATTAAGTCGTTTTTACATACTTTAAAGCTTTTGTTTGATTTATTTGTAAAAGCAAACTCTCTAGATCTTCTTTCTTTTAAATTCTTCTATCTTAAAAATCGATTATAAATTTGCTAGAAATATCGATAGTTTCGCAAGCTCTGGGAATGGGAATGGGTAATGGGAAAAGGATAGGGAAAACGTAATTGGAAGTCAGGAATCTATACCAATACGAAGCAAATCTAACGCCTGTAGTGCTGATACATGCCATGACCATAGCCCATGGGTGTGCTGCCCATGGCACGTTCGGTTGCCTTCTCTATGCTGGCGTAAACGCACCTGTAACAGCACACGTAGGCCAAACATCACTTGAACAGGATGCGCCGGAAGGCTCGACGGAAGTCCTTGTTGAAGATGGTGTAGATGGCCGGATTGAGGGCCGAGTTCATGTAGCCCAGCCAGAAGGCGACCGCGAACGCCGAGTCCGGCACGTGGCAGAGGTCACCGCAGGCCGGCACCAGGATGTAGAGGAAGAAGAACGGCAGCCAGCAGGCAATGAAGCTGCCCATGATCAGGCCCAGGATCAGCGTGGCCCGCTTCTCCTTTTTCCTCGCAATCCGACGCTTCTCCTTCTCCGGATCCCGGGGCTTCGGTGTCTTTGGTATGGCCGGCTCCAGTTCCGCCTTCACCACCTGCTGCTGCTGTTGCTGTTGCTGCTGCTGCTGCTGATGGCTCTTGGTGGTCTGCTGCTGGTTCTTGGCCGCCGTTTTGGCCTCGTTTCGACGCTGCTGGTTGGACTTCCGCCCGAAGATCGGCTGGCAAAGGCGAAACTTGAGCGGCTTGACCACGGCACAGCGACTGACCACGCCCGAATCGCTGCTGGATGGATCGAATTCACTCACCATGTCCGTGTCCACGCCCACGGATAACGCGCGACACCGTCCGGCGATCGGCGAGACGCGCAGCTCGTTGCCCGGAGTGGCCGGTCCCATGGCTCCGCCGGCACTTCCGTTGCCGCCATTACCACTGGCAGTCACTGCTCCGGCGACGTCTGTGGCCACCACGCTACCGTTGTTGTTGTTCAGCGCATTGATGCTGTTGTTACTGCCCATGGAGGGCGGGACGGGCACATTGAGACCCACCCGACCGGTGGCTATCGTGCTCACCTGCAACGTCTCCTTGGGCGAGGCGGGTGCGCCAGCTCCACCATTCCCGCTGGCCACCACGGTGACCGCCGCCGCATTCGTGCCCGCCCCATTGGGATTGGAATAGGCCAGCACTGTCTGTGCCGCCACGGCCTCCAGTTCGCCCGCCTCCGAGGTGGAGATGTCGGAGGCCAGGTCCATGGTCACCGTGGGTATTTGCATGGGCAGCGTGGCACTGTTCGGCGGCGTCTCAATGGTGGCTATCTGCCGCTGCTGGTGCAGCTGCAGGGCGGCCGCGCCGCTGGAGGAGGGCATCGGTATTGTACCTTTCTTGTTGGCGGTGGTGAAGCTCGTTACCTGGGGAGAGAGCCGGAATAGGTAAACACTCATTAGTGAAACGGAACTGGGAGGTACAGGGGCCACTCGAAACTGGTCCTTATGGTTTTAAAGTTTATTTATTTTCAAGGTATTTTCTCTAACTAAATTAAAGGCTCTTAAAATTGCTGGAATTTGTTAGATCTGTAAAAACATATTTTCTTTGGAAGCAATAATTTCTTCACTGTTTTACGAGGGGATAAATCAGTTGCAGTTGGCATTGCTCAAGGCACACAGTCCTTGGAGCTCTGCAGTGTGATTAACCCTCGTCTCTCATATGCTCTGGCATTGCAAATTAGGTTTCCAGTTCCGCACTCGTGCCAGTTGCAGCCGAAATCGTGGACAGATGGCCCAACACTTGCTACAACAGTTTTCCATTTCGAAAATCCTGTTTAAGCCAACAGGCGGGAGAAACGCGTCCGAGCGCGCGGATTACACAAACATGGAGCGAGAACTGTTGCCGCTCGAGGGGCGAAAATGGGGTGAAAAGAGGGGGTTTTGGACACTCTTAAAAAGGGGGGTTTGTGCATATTCAATGTGCGAAAAGCAGCAACAATTACCCCGGGCAATTAACAGGGACACAGAGGGAGAGGTAGCTTCCGAAAAATGAAAATACTCACTGTTTAAGAAGGGAATCGCTTCTTTAAGTACCCTTTCTTTTTTTTAATGAGTCAATTACTGAAAAAAGTAATTTCCAGGAACAATTTAAAGTAAAAACCTACTTGTTCCATGTTTAATGGTCACTTTCATATGGAAATTGTTAAGAAAAATAACAGCGGAAGTTTTATTTCAACTATTAATATAATCTACCAATTAATCGAACTTTTACTTAATAATAAATCATTATATGAGAATATTATATATATGTAAAGTTAGCTCCATTTTTAATTTATACTTTTTCTGTAATAGTTTTTAATAATTGTTAATTCCTTTCTCTTCCCCACAATGTTTCTGTTTATACTCAACATTTCCTGACTGATTAAAGAGTATAAAATACAATGCTCCATGCCCAGCTAGCCTTCAGCATATGTGTGCGGGAATCTCCTCTCTGTTTTACCCAGCTTTTCCACAGTTTTCCCTCCTCTATAGCAACTGCTTGTTTTTCCCCCCCCTGCAGCTGCATCCCGCTGCTGCCCCTTAATCGCTCGTTTGGGCCGCTGCTCTTGAATTTGTTTGCACAAAATGGTCGAGAAGTGTCGCTGATATTGCCAGTGTTGGTCCAGACACCGCACGGGCAGTGTTTTCCACCGCTTTTCCTCATTTTTCTCTTCTGTTGTGTCCGTGTGCATTGCGCATACGGTTAATTGAAAATGCAAATTGCGTATGAATTGGACTCGTTGCGGCAGGTAATTGACGATCATTAGAGACTTTTCACTCAATCAGTGGATTTTGGGGCGGAGTTTCGATTAAATTTTCAGCGATAATTTCCCCAACAAAGCCCGTTAAGAGCGGGTGTGTGTGTGTGTGTGTTTGGGTGTGCAGTCAGCAAATGCCATTCCATTGAATGGCCCTGCATAATGGGTGCGCTCCTGCTAACGTGGCCAACTGCTGCATCGGCCAAAATTGCAAGGTTGGCAAACAGCAATTCCTGATGGGAAAGCGTGGAGGGGCTCAGGGGTGGCCGGTTATCAGGCAGGGGGAGGAAAATCCGACACGTAGCCCACAAGTTGTTGATGGGAAATTGAAGCGGAGCATGTGTGCTCAATTTGCAGCTTCCTGGCGTAATGCACAATTACTTTGGTGAAAGGTGTTCGAATATTACATATGCACTCACACAGCAAAAAGGGTATTCAGTTGAGAGGTTTTGATGTAAATATAATGGGAATTGGAAGTGGATTTGATGGAGTGTTGTCAGCAGGTGCAAGGAAAACTATTGTTAGAAGTTTGGAAAAGGTAATATATAATATATGGTTACTATAAAGAAATGTTAAATAGAAAAGTTTAAAGGTTGTCTGATATCCACAGAACCAAGACTTTATAAAAACTATTCTATTATTTTTTCAATACATTTCCCTTTGAGTTTAGCTGCTTAATAAGGCTCATATAATTTTATTTCTGTGCTTATTGAGGCCTAAAAATTACATTTGTTCATTGAAACGAACAAAAATCCAATTACAATGCCGGCACATTTTGCGGCGATCCGCATTCCCCACCGAAAGTGTGAATGAGTCTGAGTGTGCAGTTGGGGAGTACTTTCATCAAAGTTCATTAGGCACACACTCCCTTTTAAGGGGTTCAAAATTCATAAATAATCACCACACTCACCTGTTCGTTGTTCGTTTTGCGGGGATGCTTTTTAATGCCTCTCCTCGCCCGCGCCTTGGCGGCAAAGTAAATTCGTATGTACACAAAGACCATAATGCAGCTGGGTATGTAGAAGGAGCCCAGTGCCGAGTACAGCACATAGCCAATGTCATCGCTTAGCTGCAACGAAAAAATGAGGGTGAAGGTTAATTATCCTGTTTGGTTCAAATGGGGTCTCTAAAAAGAGGGGCCTAATGTGCGGTCAAATGGGTCGAGTGTCGTGGGAAAAGTTATTAGGCAGAATGGGTTTATTAATGCTTTTATAAAAAGCCTCTGAGATTAGTGATTTCAATTAAATATAAATGTAGGTCATAGTGGTTGGGATCTAATTCAATCTACTACATGTGTTTAATATATTTTTAGACCTATTTAAAATTTCAGGTAATTAATCAGACAGACAATCCTCTCAAAAAATCTTTAAATTATCAAAACATAATAACTATAATGGTTTATTTAATTAACAAGACATCCTCTTTATAAAGGTCCTTAGGAAATTCCAAGTGCCCTATAAATTCCCGGGCTAAAATAAATTTCTAAATCAATTACATGCATTTAACTTGAACCCATCTACCTGATCCCTTAACTGGCTTTCATTTAATTTAGTTCTAGCCGATAAAACATAGCACGTTTAATTTTCCCAATCATTGAACCTCTCCAATCGAACTTGAGCTTTCCCGCTGGCTGGCTTTGTTCGAGCTTGTGGAAGGCATTAACTTTACCTAGTTACCTCAACTATCGCTGGCCAGATTAAATTTATTGCATAACATCCGCTGCCTTTCTGCCACATTTTGCCGGATTTTTCATCCCATTGGCTTGTTGCTTTGGGCCATATTTTTCGGCCTGATAGTGTGGTGTGGGGGGGTCATTGAGTGCATTAGGTTGATTTAGTAGAAAATGCATTCTGCTGCCATTGAAAAAAAAGGTTTCTTGTCTGCGCCCCGGGTTCGCGTTTCTGGCCGCATTTATGTGAAAAACGCAAAGTGCACGAAATTTCATAATGGTAAATGAAGCAAAAGTATTAGATTACCAGGCCACAAAGGGGCTTCCTTGCTTCCATCATGCAAAAGTTTTCAGGTAGCTGCAATTGCATTTTATTAAAGCTGCCGGAATTAAATCGTCTGATACTTTTCTGCTCTTGATGCTTGCTGGCGGACAGCCAACTTGCTCTCTCTTCACAAAAATTATGCAAATTAAGTGTTTTGATGAAAGGCATACAAAAAAGTGCACTTGACGGCCGGGAAGTTGGGCTGGCTGAGAAGGGATTTTCCCGAGCAGCTTTTGCCCTTTTGAGCTGCTGTTCATTCGCCTTGTTCGCCGGCGAGTGGCGTGCATAATGAAAAGCTTTTGTCCCGTTGTTACTGCCCCTGCTTATGGCTCACCTCAATCCCTGCTCAGGCTGGGTCCTGCAAAATGCATAACTCTGCACGCAGGAAAAATGCCGCGGGAAATTTAAAATTTACTCGCAATCGCATTGAATGTAAGGTAAAGGTTGAAGTAATCCATTTTAGGAAGTGGCCTTATGGTGGTGATTCCCGAAATTTCTACAGATGCTACATGGAATTCCAAAAATTTGTTAATTGTTATAGATACTTGGATGGTGGAATTTTCCTTGAAATATAGCTAGCAAGGCGCGATTTCCCGTTTTAATTAATATTCAGGAATTTCGATTCCAAAGTGCTGTAAAGCCCAGTTGAAACATTCTAGCAGCTTCCAGGTTTCCCTGAAGCTATGCTGGAATTTCTGCAAGTGCATAGGAAATCCCTGCTCGACATCAGCTGGTCAACTTAAGTCCTTTTCCCTCTGCTGGCTGCAGTGGCCGGTTAAGAAATCGACTAGCCATTTATAAAAAGTGCTGTGCGTACTCCATATAGTATATATAGACTTATATATGGTAAAGAAGAACGGTCACAAACGAAATTTATTTAAGTTTTAAGCAGCTTACGCCGGCACACACACCCCGCATAACCAAATTGAATTGCAGGAGAGCCAACTGTAAATACGAGCACATAGCTGCACTCACATGCGAAGGAGCTTAAGTGCAGCCCAGTTTATCATAAGCCGCAGGCGAGAGAGTTGCAGCCGAAACAGGCTGAGCTAGACAACTTTATCCTGCTGCCAAAGCAGAAAATAAATTTCCAACAAACCTCTTCAGTGCCTCGCCTCCGCTGGCGAGAGCTCAAAATAAGCATAAAGTATTAAGAGTTTGGGTATAATGTTGCCGAAATATACATCAAGTGGCAGGTTGAGGCGGCCAGGAGCAGGAGCAGGAGCTGGATCAGGATCAGGAGCTGGCTAGAGCCACCAACAGCTACTTAAGCTGCATTCTTGAATGCTGACGCTGGCTCGGCTGTCTCGGTTTTCAACTTATTGCCTGCACGCAAACTGCACTTGAATAAATCGGTGGAGTTGCCTCAATTAACACAAATAATCGTATTTAAATTATAATGAAGATGTCTCCATGAGCAGGAAATTCAGTAATAAATAGTAATTTAACAGGAAATTAAGTTATAAATATTAATTTAAAGCAAAGTTTTATTTCTCTAATATATTTTTCTTTGTTCAGCTTTAAATACAAGCAACCTTTTCTCTCCGTGCACCTGCTGCAGTGGCAGACACGGAGTTTGCAGTGCTGCAGCTCCTCCTGCTCACCAATATAAATGGTCTCATCATTTACGGTTTACTCTTGATATATTGACAGCATTTGTCAGCGTTTCACGCGGAACTGAAAATGAAACTGAACCCGAAACGAACTGTAATCATTTTGCCCAAAGCCTTATTTAAGTTTGCAGGCAGACGAGTCTTTATTTTTGGGGGGGAAATTAAAGCCAAAGTTGTCGAAAAACTTTTCTGGGTAGGCCGAAAAGTTGCACATACGCGATGTGTGTCAGGAAACACCTGTAGCAACAACTGAGCGAAACTTTCCTCACACACACTCAACACTCTAGGACCAACGACGACAACGATAATGATGTTGAGCCGTGTGTGTGGGAGTTGGATGTTAATATAATAATAGAAAGAAAAAAGGTGGAAAAATATTTTATTAGCGCATTTGAACAAAAGCTCTTAAACTGACATTTGTGCGGGCCAAGAACGTGTTGCTGGCAGCGCAGGAAACTAGTCGACGAACAAATAAATTGTCAACTGTGCGTGACGATAACTTTGCGTAGCGGATTTAATGTAATTGAAAACTTCACTTTGTCGCTGCATTTCCCTTGTTCACTGAGAGGGAGCTTTCCGTTGGCCCGTTTTCCGTTTTCTAGTTGGCAGTTTCCCCTGCTGCCCCATTTCATGCACCTTCAATCTCTCCTCAAGCCTGCCTTCAAGTCCACAAGCCTCCCCTCAATCCATCCACAAGCTGCATTTGTGCTAATTTGCAGATTTTCAAATTGCAGAGGGCGCGCCTTTGTTTATTTAAAAGTTTTTCCTCGGGAAGAACGAGCGTGGGAAGCAGGAGAGCGCCAAAAGAAAACAAGGAGCGAGCGAGCGAAAAAGAAAAATAATTATTCTGCAATTTTTAATTAAATGGCAATGGTAATTGTTGTTGCCGCTCCAGCTTCAGCTTCCTGGGGAACTTAAGCTGACGGAAACAAAAACTCATTATGCGCCACCAAATTCGTTAGTCGAGCAGCATGAGCTGCGGAATCGGGAGAAGGTCCTGCCGGGAGCCGGGAGCACCAGCGAAAGCAACAGCTAAAAGGGTGTTGATGATGACAAGAGCACGGAGGAGAGAAAAAATGATGAAAGGGCTGACGGGGCCGGAGTGGAAATTTATTGAAATGTAAACATGAAAAAGCAAGCTGAAATGAGCGTAATTAAAAATATTAAATTCCGCATCTTTCTTATGGTCCACGCGGCGTATGAGCGATGCTTTAAAGGTAATTCAACTCGGGTCGGGCCGTGCCGGGCGCTTGCCTTTGGGGCTTCTGGCCACCAATAGCTGCCAGCAGTGGCAAATAATATGTAATGAAAGAAAATAAAGGAGAAATTCCGCTGTAAACACAAAAGAATTTCAATCCGCATTGCACTGCAGAAAGTTTACGCGCCGAGAGCTTGTAAAAAAGGGACGAAGAGTTGAGTCAAGCGCACAAATGTGCAAAAAATCCATAGAAACTGCAAACACAAAAAGAAGAGTAGAAATAAATAAAATACTGAGAAAATGTGATATCCCTTATCCTTATTAAGGGGCTCAAAGTTAAACATTATTTACAATAAATGAAAATAATTAAGGCGTCAAATGAATGACATTGGTCGAGAAGATATGAAAAATAAAATATTTAAATTGTATATCGAGACGATATGATCTAATGTTATATCGCCAGTCTGCATATCGAAAACTGCTTATCGAAAATATCTTAAACTTAGATATATCGAAATTTTAAATATTAAATAAATATAAATATAAATATATAAATATATCGCATTGAATGCTATAATCTAAAATATAAAAATTTCCATTAAATTTATTTGTCTCTGATTCCGATTATATTGAACCAATAGTTAGAAAAATATGGATTTATTTTATGAAAAATAAAATATACATAAAGTTTAATGCAATAAAAATAATATATATTTTAAGTTTCGGTTTGTTTTTAGTTCTTTTGTTTTTGTATAAAAATGATGTGTGTTTGACTTTCTTTAAAAAAAAGCCAAGATTAAGAGTAGAACTTGAATTTGACAAATAAAAACATGAAAAAAGGAAATATATTTATGTATGTACATTTATTTTTGTCGATTCCTTGTGTAACATATTTGTACAAAAAAGTGCGTTCCACTGGAGGACGTGTAGGACACTGGTATAATAAAAAAAAGGGGGGCAACGAGTCCGGCAGTGCTGGCTGTCATCATCAGCATTGTTGTCGGTGCTTGTGCAAGTTTTTTCAACAGCAATAAGCCAGGACCGGGAAGGACTTCGAAGGACTGCCGAACACATTTGGACACGCCAAGGCCAGCGACGCACTGAGACAATCAATAAATCTAAAGTGCAACTACAGGCGACGACTTTCAATTCGAACAGCGAACGGCGACCAGCGACTTGGTTGCTCCTCGTTTCCGCCTCTCCCCTTTGACGATGTTGTCAATACTTGAAGGGGACGGTTTGCCCAAAGAAAACTAAGGAAAGGCGAGGAAAAGCCCTCCCTTTTCTTGCTAGTTTTGCCCTCTTGTTTGTCGCTGCTCGCTGAGGCAGCCATTTTGCACAGTTTGCATAGCCAATTTGCCTGGCAGTAGTTTTTCTTTTCGCCTTTGACTTCGAGTTGTGACTTCCACATCCTCTTGAAGGAGCTTCCCTGCATTTCAATTGACTGCATTTCGCATTGGCATTTTACCATTGCCATTCCTTATTTTCTATTAGTGTATTTGGTATGGCATTTCCACGCTGTCGTCATCCAGAGAGTGCCCTTCCCGCTCACTTTATTTGCCTGCGCCTTTTTCGCATTTCCACAACTTAACGCTTGCCCGCACATGCCATAATCGTAAATCAAGTGGCTCCTTCCCAGAAGAAGCCGGAGGAGTGCCACTCAAATGAGGGCTAATGCCTGGGATCCCTCCAGTGCGGTCCAGTTGTCCCTCTCCTCGCGCCATTAAGCTCACGACAATGTCCAGCAAGAGTACAGCGACTTTTTTAACAATTAAAAGCCAATGACAATGGGTAGGAAAGGGATACCGGAAGAGTCCTTACACTTGAAAAGACAGGAATTAAAGGAAAGCCGAGGGAAAATGACCAAAGAACAAGCTACTGATATTTTATTTACCAGAAATGGTTACAGTATTGGTTTTTCAATTAGAAAAATATCAAAATGGTATAAAAATATGCACTTAATAATCAATATATTCTTGATCTCTCGCCTTGGATTTCTCACTGGGGGCAATCTGATTTCCATTTCCATTTCAATTCATTCAATAAATTCCCCGGCGAAAACTCAACGCCTCGAGGGTGTTTTTTATGCCACTGGCATGGCCCATTTGTTATTGCCGCTTAATTGCGGCTGACGGCATGCTTCATTAAATTGCAATTTTTCAGACTTACCCAGGGCCAGGCCAACGCTAAGCCATGCAAATGCATTGCCGTTCCCCTAAAAAAAAAATAGGCAACAATTTGCGGAAAGGAGGGAGAAAAAGTAAAAATTCCGCCGGAATTATGCTGCGGGCTTTTTAATTGTTGTGGCCAGTTTTATGGTTTTATTATTTGATTTCGTCCGTTCGCAATAACTGTGTGCTGCTGCTGGATTTCCCTTCCTGTAACGGCCCTTTTATTATGCGGCCTGATATTTTTAATGGCAACCACTTTATGCTGATTGCCAGCCAGGCCGGGTCCGACTCGGCTTAATATTATCGTAAAAATAAAATAGCAACAAAACAGCTCGGCGGCTCAGCGGCAACTGTTGCGCTATTGTTATTGTAGTTGCAGGCCTGAG
>VNJV01010505.1:0-79631 GCA_008042635.1 Drosophila nikananu
GGGTACTGACATAAGGTAAATGTTGCGAAAGAAAAATGTTGCTAACGAGAAATGTTGCGAGCGAAAAATGTTGCGAACGAATTTAATGAATTTATATATATATTCCTATGGCTGCTATATGATATAGAGTTCCGATTTGAATAAAATTAAAACCGAAATTCTGGAATAACACAACATGTCTATTTCTCAAATTTCATGAAAATATGTGAAAAATTGGCTTAGTTAGATTTTTTCATCAAAATTTTCTGATCGGTCCTATGACAGCTATATGATATAGTTGTCCGATTTTGATCAAATTAAAACCGAAATTCAAGAATAATACAAAATGGCCACATCTCAAATTTTATTCAAATATTCTAAAAATTGGCTAAGTTATAATTTTTTTCATTAAAATTTACCGATCTTTCCTATATAGCTATATGATATAGTCGTCCGATCCGGCTCGTTCCGACATATATAGCAGTGAGAGCATATAGGAGCATATCTGCAAAGTTTCATCCAGATAGCTTTAAAACTGAGGGACTAGTTTGCGTAGAAACGGACAGACGGACAGACGGACAGACGGACAGACGGACATGGCTAGATCGACTCGGCTGTTGATGCTGATCAAGAATATATATACTTTATAGGGTCGGAAACGTCTCCTTCACTGCGTTGCAAACTTCTGACTAAAATTATAATACCCTGCAAGGGTATAATAAATGGCGCACAAAATTAAATTACGCTTGAACAGGCTCGGGCATTGCAAAAAGGATGGCGACGGGAACAATGGTCTACTAAGGGGGAGAATAAAAAGGGGGGCCATTATTGTTTACTAGATCTATTGCTGCGGAAGTCCATAAAAAGGTGAGAGGTGGCTCGGTAATGGGGCTTCTCCCTTACAAGGGCAGTGTTCCCAGGATTCCTCTGTGAGAAGACACCGAGGGGAGGCTGCGAATAAAAGGGGCAACGACAGGAACAATGCGGATATTGAATGGATTTTGAGATGCGGATATTGCAAGGGATATTCAGCGGATATTGAAATGCGAAGGGTAAGTCAAAATTTCAAATTATGTAGCTCTTATTAAAGGTAATGATAACATGTATATCATGATATCAACAAAAACAACGATAGAATATTATTTGTTAGTTCTGTTTTTGACGAGTGGAACGGTAGACCGACCACTCAGACAAACACGGTCGAGTTCTTTTAATTTCAGTATTGTTCCCTGAAATTGGCACTTCAGATCTCTCAGCAATACTCCAATATCCTGAGTTTCTCATTTATGCTGTAACCATGGCAAAGCTGCGGACACACATTATTATTTGTTAGAAATTCCCTGAAGTCCTTCAGACTTGACCACTGGAATTCGAGTTTAGCTTCTGCAGTCACTGGCACCCTTCCTCAGTTTTCTCCACCAAAATCCTCGGTCAGCGGGTTACCAAGAACAACGCAGTGGCTGTTGCGCAATTTGGCATGACTTTGATGTTCCCACCAAACCCTCCTACAACAAGCATAGCTACCCCCCCAATAAGGGCACCTCCACACAACCCCAAAACCAGACATTTCTCGTTCTGCCCGCTCTGCATGGCACAAGTCCTCTATTTCTTTCCTTTCTCAATTCCGTTGCCTCTTTTATTGGACAGTCGAAATTCTATAATTTGAACGATAGAAAAATAATGCGCAGAATTTTTTCTCTTACATAAAATTACCGTATAAAATGCATGTAGAAATTAAAATAGAAAATTATATCACACTTTTCTGAGCTAAATATAAATAAAAAAATGTTTAAAAGATTTTATAATATTATAAGGATTTAATAAATATGAATGTTCCAAAAATATTGTTTTTAATATTTGTTTGGTTAGCCTTCCAAAAGCTTCACTGTCTCTGGGTTGCAAAATGTTTATACTAGGCGCTTTCCACTGCTGCTGCTGCTGCTGCTCCTTCTTCTTGGGCTTTCTTTTTAGGGGGTGGGCGTGGGTGGGAGGGAGATGGCTTCTTTTCTAGAACGAGGTCGCTGACTGCCCTTCAACGCTTGTGGATGCCCCGAAAGTTACATAAGCGCACAACAACACTAACAACACCGCTAGTTGGCTTTGCATTTTATGCTGGCAGCAAAACGAAACAGGCGATATATGGGGACTGGGGAGGTAAGAATGGGAGAGAGAGAGACAGTAGAGAGTGGAGAGAGCAGCAGCCCCAACATTGGTGACCTAGAGCGCCAGAGTGCGAGAGCGAGGTGCAGCGCTGAGCGTGAGAGAAACTGGGAAAGTGTGAATGAAAAATGGCTAAAAATGCCTCATTTCAGGCTTATGTCGCTGCATCAATGAATAGGGGAATGACAAACAGAGAGAGAGAGAGAAGAGGGGTAGAGAAGAGAGACCGAAGGTATTATGCAGTGTTCTAAAAATTTGGGTCCTTATTTTAAAGTAGATTAAATTGTTTACCGAAGTATAAGGTAATTAGGAATAAGGATTTTAAGATATAAGGAATTTAAGAAATATTTTTTATAAGGTCTTAAATGCATATTATTACTACCTTTGGATAATTTCTTAGTTAGCAACGCTAAAAACTTGTTGAGAATTCTAGCAAGAGTTTTTCTAATTCTTAAGCAAGTGTCATTCCCGTACAAGCAGAACAACTGCAACGCAACAAGCTTACCTGCTGGACGTCGACTCTCTTTCTCTCTCAGGCTGCTTGTTGCTTGGCCTCTGCCTAAGTCTCCCACTATGCCGTTGCTTTGGGGCTCTTTGGCTCTCGCTCTCCCTCTTGCTCTCTTTCTCTAGTGGGGCTGCTGCTGGCGACTGCTGCTCCAAGTCGAGTCGTTGTCATTCAATCAGCTGAGTTCGCGGCGTTCGGTTGCTCCCGTAATAATCCACAGCACACCTCCGCTGGTCAGGTTGATCGAATACTACGCGCTTTACGTGAAAATCCGATTCGTAAAAGTTTTTGAGAGCAAAATCACCGAAAACATCGAGCCTCGACGAGAACGGAAAATTTGTTGGCTACGTATCACCCTCGAAAGATATCTGTGTTCTGCTGTCACTGTCAGACGCTTCAGCCAAGGCCTACTTAGCTGAGCAAAACTAAAAAGGAAAACAAGGAAAAACTAGAAAAATCCAAAAGGCAGCCGCCACAAAGGAGCTGCCAACTTGCATATTACGGTAAGTGAACCGTTAGTTCGGTCCATTGGCCAGTGTTGTGTAACGCTTCGGTCGTCGTCCACTCTTTTTATGTTGCGAGTGTCCTTGCGAAGGCTGCACGTGTCCTTGAAATGCGTCAAGTGGTTCCTACGCCAGCTCTCACTTTCTCTCTCTCTGTCTCGCCGTGCTCGCTCGTTCTTTTACGCATTTTACGTAATCAGGCCTGAAAGTTTTTTGTTTTTGCGTTTTTCTTTCGGAGCGCAAATCTCGACTCGTTTTTCATTTGGTTTTATGACTATACATTTCCCTTTCCACCCCGAAGTTCCTAAGCATTTCCTCCATAAATTCCGATATGAACGAGAGCTTTTGCGCCTTATGTATGCGCTTCCTGCCTAACACCAGATTATCCCGCAAGGGTCTCGTTTCCTTTTCTCTTTTTATCGGAAAGGACATCTGCATGTGATGAAAGGAAATTCTATTTCTTCATTTCTTTTAGATAGAGTGTGGAAGATGGGAAATTGATTTATATTGAATGGTGTGAGATTTTATTATTATTATTTTTCGGGGGAAAATAGCTGCCTAATAACATATTCATCATCAAAAAGGATCACAGAATTATGTTTTTTGAGGCTTCTTTCGGTTCTTTGTATACTTTTTTTTTACTGGCAAATACTTGCTAATATTTAATATTTTTAATATTTGTGATAATAAACCCTTTTTTAATAAGAAAGGTTTTTTCCTTTTATGTAATACCTTTTTAAATATTCATTTTTGTAATGTGTGTTTTATTTATATTAATGTGTTTATATAGGGGATTCCCTTGACAAGTTTATTGATTAAAATTTAGCTTGTTGATTGAATGAACATTATCTTCTTTTCAAAAATTCCTTTTAAAGAAAAAGTTCACCCGCAGCTGTCATCAATATGAAACCTTTTGCGGAAAGTTCAAAAGTGCCTCTTATGCGAACTGAAGCGAATAATCTTTTTTTTATGTTTGTTTGCTGTAAAGAATCGGTTCGTCGTTCCCTTTTCTGGTAGCTGTTGATTACTTTTGCTCCAAGTACTCAACGAATAAGTTCACACAAAAAGTTCTCAAAGGTTTTTCCGGCTCCTCTCCCCTTCCCCTAGAACCTCCCTTTGTTTCAATTATGTCACTTCATCTGTATTCCACACACCAGCTGAACTCCAGCCTCGCCCCTTCTTGGCTTCAGTTTATTAATCATTTTTGCCTTTTGTTTATGCCTTGGCAAGGGACTGACTCTGGCACTGGCTCTGGCTCTGGCTCTGGCACTCTATATAGGCCAACGAGCTTCACTCGGCCTTTTTGCCGTAAGCTATAGTTCACATGCTCGGAGCAGCCACATCAATTACAGCATAAATGTTGAGGAATTGCTATAATTTAATTAATTTGCTTTGTCCTGCTGGCAGACTCATAAAACTTAATGAGTAATATTCATCAAAGTGTTATGCTCGGACGTAATGAGCCAACTTTGATGCCACAAATCGAACACTTGGCCATTTAATTGTGCATTCACTGTGTGCCCATTAATGTATCGCTTATAGATATGAGTACATAACTCATCTATATATTTTTATGTACCATATAAAGCGGCTATTCCCCACTTTCTATGTGGGTCAGCGCTCTGTCGGTCGTTCATTTCTTATCATATCGTTAAGTGCACTTGGCGTCCCTCAACCGAAACTATTACAAACATATGGGGTCCCAAAAAAAAAAAAACACAAAACAAGACTTATCAAACTTGTGTCGTTTGTATTGCATTTATAACACTCGGGAAACCTACCAAAAAGAAGAAAAACTAAAAAGAAAAAAAAAACCATAAAAGGAAATCAATATTTGCGCTTCAAATAAAAAAGCAGAAAACGTGGCCCAAAATTGGAGTAAAGAGAACCCAACACAACAAAGCAGATTACAAGCATATATACAAAAGTGTTCCCCTATGGGGATGGAAGAGGGAATGGGGCCGGTCATGAAGTGTTTGCCAGATAAGCAGAGTAAGCACTACCTAACTACTCCTCCAACTCCCCACTAAGTGCACTCTTATTAACGAGAATTGCCGGAGTTATCGTCATCAATGGGACTAACAAATGGCTGACCAGATGGCTGCAAATTAAAGATAAAGTTGAATAGGATGGAAAAGAGCAGGGAGATATGTAAGTGTGTTTATAGAAAGAGATTTAAATTGTGTATTTAGCCCTCTTTCAGGAAGAAGTTATAGTAAATAGAAAGACACTTTCATGAATCATACAAAATATTGCTTTAAATTGGCTTAAATAAATTTGGGCTGTTTATTTTTAAACAGTTTTTAAATTTCTGACATTTTGACAAATGTGCAAAGCTTTCTCTAGGAATTATTAATTGGGAAACATTTTATTTTTAGTGCTCGTTTATGCCAAATTTATGGTGTGGTAAATTTAAATGGATATAAAGCTACTTGCAGATTAAAAAAATAGGTAAATTATGAAGTAGTATAAATTAAAAATGAAATACAAATATTTGTATTTAAAATTAAATAAATTAAACAGAAAATAGGTAAATAAATAAATTTCCCTTCCACTTGTCCGAAAATCCAACTAAAATCCCTTCCAAAGCACCAAGTAATCCACTCATAATGCAATTACATCACTTCATTGTTAACTTCCCCAATTTTTATCTAGAAAATTCAATTAGCCAAGACAGGAAATTTCCCATCAGAGCCAAGTTAATGCCCCGAAAAAAACAGAAAACCGAAATGAGCCTTGTCACCCAAATCCCGATAAGAGTTCACATCTGAGTTATGGATGGAAATGGTTCTAACCTTCTAACCACGTACATTTTTCCACGTTGCCTTTGACTGATTGAGATTAGCTGAAAATTAATGACAGGGCATCCGTTTTGGGGCTTACGATGAGCCCCTGAAACAATTTTGCCAGCGAGAAAAATTAAAGTCGACAACGATGAATGGCATAAATTATGTACAACAATTTGCGCAGAAAGCCAAACAAGGAGCGAGCATGGGCAGGACTTGCTGAAAATTCCGAAGCGTGTCAAATGGAAATTGAAAATGGTCAGTAGAGCTGCTCAAACTTGGCAGGGAAAACAGACTGACAGACAGACATTTAGACCCAACGGGCGGAAGTGGGCGTGCCCCGTCATGTCAATTAGATTTAATCGAAAATCGATGCGATGATGCTTGAGCTTGCAGCCAAAGGTTTCAACAAAAAAAAAAAAGGTTGATCCCACATATGTACCTAAGTATACTATATATGCATGCAAAACGTTGGGGTCAAACTCGATGACCTTTCTCTATCAATCTTAAAACCCCCCACTACCCGACCTCTGCGTGTGGTCTTTTGATATTTTCTTAGCGTCATCTTTGTTGATTTTGTGGCCACGCCGAATAAGTGTTCTGAATTATGCATTGGGCACGAATGAAAGCACTTGAAAGGGAAAATGCTTAGCGTTAAGCTGGAAAACTCATTGGATAGTAAATTCTCTTTGGCCAGCACAGAAAGTTTTCAAGCTAACAAGGCAAAAGGAGGAAGAATCGAGTTGGTGGGAAATGTTTTAAAGATTTTTGTGGCGTTTCTTAAGTAGAAATTCTGGCCAGAATTTAATTTTAAAGTAAAATATTGAAGTATTTATTTTAGAACAATTATAAAAGATTATTTTGTATATAAATATATTGGTTTAATTTAGGTGAGATATCATTTTAATCTAGTTGGTATTAAAGCATTTAAAAAGGGGTTTAAGCAACTTAAATATTAAGAAACTTAAATATTAAATATTATGGTAGTGACACAATATTTATTGCACTTAACAATAATAATCTTAGAATTTATATTTGTATTACTTAACTATTCTTTTTTTTACCAAAATTGTACTAAAATTACCCATTAGGTAGGATGTACATATATTTCTTTCATTTTCTTAAGCAATTTGTTTTAGTTTTATTTGTTTTCCTAGCGCCTCCATTACGCCCTTGGTGCCGACATCAATTGAAATTTAATTTGTTTTAATCAACGTATAGATTTAATTTGCTTTTTTATTCATTTTGAAATTCATTAAAATTCGGCTGCCTTCATTGGAAATTCATTTGGAACTTTTCCGTTCATTTGTAAATTCATTAATTTATTTAAAACCATTTAACGAGCCATAAAACGATGCCCAGAAAATTGTGTGCTGTGTGTTCCATTAGTAAAAGCCATCTCTCTATTTCTAAACATTTTCTATCCCTCTTTGGTTTATTTCCTAACTCGCTTGGAGTTCAATGTGAGCCGCATTTCTTATCAGGCGCGAGCATTAAGATTTTCCCATCATTATGTAAGCGCGACTTGCCGCTGTGGTCTCAGGCCATAAAACCATGGCTCGAACGAAGTTAACGAGCTGGCCACAATGGGACTTTGGTTTTTAGCTAATGACCAGCCTCGCTGACCGCGCAATTTCTTTTGGCCAACTTTGAACTTCGTAGCCCGAACTCTCTTCAGTGTTTCTTTTCCTCGGCCCTTTTCTTGTTCAGGTTTACTTTGGGTGGCCGCCTATTTTGGCTTATTGTTTATTGGCTTTTCCATTGCCTTCGGCTTAGTGTTTATTATTGTTTACGTTGGCATTTCCATGCGCAATAATGATTTAATATTTGCATTTGTATTGGCCACGCGGCGTATGCGTAATAGTCGTGCCAAAAGAACAGGAAATGGACATAGTGGCCTCTAGTGGAGCTCTGGGTTATATAGTATTTTACTGGAACCCCTTGGTTCACACTCGCCATAATGGCATTGCGGGCATGGTCTGTTTGGAAATGTATTTATCTGTCTGGGGAATGTTTTTGGTGTGCCTAAATGGGTAAAGATACAAAATACAAATATTCTGGCGCGAGATTTCGCAATGGGTCAAATTATTCCAGACAGGAAGGTGCATGGAATATATATAAAGCCAAGGCTTAAGGTTGTATTAATTAAAATAAGTCGAAAGTTGAAAGAAATCTTATAGTTTTCTAATTATTTAATAATAATTATATTAATAATTAATTTTATGCTTTATGGTTAACACACCTTGGTAAATCCCAGTTTTGTGGGTTTAGCTTTATTATTCGCTTCAGCGCTTAGCTTTTCTTTGTTGCAGTATTCCACCACAACAGCTGACGCCTGGTGCTTAAGAGACCTGGTCTATTGCCGTTTTGGTTGCCTAACAATTTTCCATTTAAACGGCTTTGTCTGCATCTCATTCCAGCTGTTGTTCTTCATTGTCAATTATATTTGTCTTTCTCAGGCTCCCGCACCCACCTCACCTCTGTGTCTGCATCTGTGTTTGTTCTGGTATCCGTAAGATACTTGCAGCATGGCTGCATGTTTCTTGTATTCCTCAACTAACCCGCAACATGGCAGTTTTCCGCTCTTTCTTCTTTCTGTTTTCGGTTAATTTACATGACAACACGTTTCGAAAGTCAGTCAACAAGGGAGGGCAACAGGAGGGCAAGAGGGAGCAGGGGAAAGAGACACAACAAAGGGGAAGGGAAAGAGAGGGTAAAGTAACTTGTAGCAGATAGATACATTCGCTTGTTGCAAGTTGCACGTTAACTAGACTGTTACAATGTCGCAGTTGCTGAGACAACAAAAAAAAAAGAATATCTGCAGGGAAAACACTCAGGGCACTTGCCGCCTTTTTTGCGGTTTCCCTCCTCTTCTCTCCAGCCAAAAAGGGGCAGCATTCGCGCTGCTTGAGTGCAGTTCTGGGCCAAAATACACACAACATGCTGGAGATACATTTTTCTCTCCCTCTCCGCAGCCTCCCTTTGCTCATTTTCCTTGGCTTTACTGTTACGTGCCTGCAATCGGGAAAATTAGCATTCTTATAAATATTTATTCAGGTTTTTCCCATCTTCTCCCCTTTAGTGTTTGTATCTTTGCATCTTTGAACTCCCATTATCTGCCAGTCAGCGTGAGTGTGTGTGTATAATTGTGTGTGCATTGTTAATATTTATGAGTTATATCTCTCGAATACTGCCTTCTAATTGCCACCTCAAGTTGAACGGGTCTCCAACGCGGCTTCTACTCTGTGATGTCATTTATTTATTTATTTTTCATAGTTTTTGGTGAGATCATGGCGCACCCCAAAAACAAGAAGCTTATAGATCTATCAAAGATTTTGTCATGTAATGCTCATACATACATACATATCATATATGTGTTTAGAGGAGGCCAAGCCTGCCCCAAGGTTTTCCAGTTTATTATTACTTAGGCTGCACTGAATCAATCAAACTGTTTTGCAATCAAGCGTAATATGCGTATTAAGTACCGCTTGACCCAATTAAATATCGTTATCTATTTACCAAGATCTGCCTCTCTCTATATTTCTCAGGCTCACAAACTACAATAGCCTTATCTATAAAGAACACTGAGAGAAATAGACCAAAGGTTGACTTTTTTATATTTTCATTTAGTTCTTTGAAAGTCAATTGAAGTTTGAGAACTTTTAAATGTATATTTATTCTTTGAATATCTCAAACATTTTTAGGCAATTATATTTTATTTTCTGCTTAATTAATTAATGCATTGTTAACATTATTAATCAATTAAATTATTTTGTTAAGTTTGTATAATGTTCTAAGATTAACAATCTTGTTTTTAAAAACAGTCTGCGACTTTCATGAGAATTTCCAGGTGTTTGTTATTCTTTTAGGTCGAGAAACAATTGTAAATCCTAAGATCTTACTAAAACTTAGACTTGTTCAATATGTGTTACAAACTGTGACTTTGTAACTTACAATTTGACAAGTGATATTGAAGCCTCATTAAGACGGCTGTCTAAGTGGGCGGTGTGGGGCGACACTGGGTCTAAGTGGGCGTGCCAGTTGGGTCGCTGTTTGCATTCGTGGTGGCTGCGGTTCCGTCAGCCACCGAGGCGTTCAAGTGGCACGTGCTTGATAACAACACCAGCTTTCAGTTCCCAGTTGCATCTCCCAGAGATCCACTGGGAGGAGCGGAGCGTTCATTTGAAATGCAATTGAAACCGCCAGAGACAGAGACAGACAGCGGGACATAGACAGATAGATGTACAGCAAGGGAGGGTGAGGAGGAGGTGGACGGAGCCCGGTGACATGAAAGAAGATAGCTGTAATAATAATAACGATAGCAGAACAATGCGGGGCATTGGGAAAAGCGACAGCAGGAAGCAGCGATAAAGCGAGTTAGCAGGTGTATGCTAAAAGTAACAGGGTTTTAATAACTATAAGTGAAGAAACAAATATAGGTCACAAAAAGTAGGGGAAAGAGTAATTATGGCCAGAGATAAGTTCAAATACGTGACTCTTAGGTTTTTTAGGATATAACATATTATTTTAAATATAATAAAATATATATAGTGATCAAGCTTTAAATATTTAAAATTCCGTAATCTAATTTAGTAGAAATATAAAGAAAAAATCGAACAATTTCCGGTAAACCTCTAAAAACAGCCCTTTTTTATTTCCCAGCAGCACGAAGTCTGCCGGGTCAGCTAGTACTTTATATATTTTATCTCAAAACAGTCATCATATATGTAGTTACACAATCCTTTTAATTTACCAACCGATTTCCAACTCTCCCATTGCATTTGCAAATGAGAGAGGATTCAGGCTAAATGCGCCCTTTGGCTTCCACTCCATGCACATGAATGTCATTTACGTTTCTGCTTAGCCAATTTACGAAATTAGGTTAACTGGTGTTATCAACAGCATTTCAGTAGTCGTTGAAATGTCAACTTCACCCAGCATTTCCCTCACTTTTCTCTCCATCCCCTCCCCAGCTTTCCAACTGTCACTTTTGGGCCGAGTGCTTCGCGTTTGGAATTGGCTAGCGAATGAGGGAAAACGTAGAGTTGCAAAATGAAAAATGCATGAAAAGCACAAATTGATAATTGAATTTGGCACAGGCTCAAACTGCAGTTTGCTATTTGTTGCTGTTGTGTCATTACTCTGCCACAGAATTCGCCAAGTGGGTCAATGTGAACGTCGTCGTCGTCGGGTGACAAGCAATAAAATGGGAAAAATAATAAAAAAGTACAAAATCACACGGCACACATCAAGACAAGAGTGACATAAAATTATAGCCAATTAGGTGGAAAATGGAAAATATTTGTCATGCAACTCGGGGGGGGGGAGGGGAACAAAGTCAGAGATCTCAAGAGTATGCCCCAAAATATGTAAGTGTGGGTGATAAAACCCCATGGAACACATTGATGGGCCACAAATTACACACGAAACATGCAGTCGTCATCAATGGTATTCGATTTCCAACACTCGACACTCATAAATTTGATCAAGAGATGGCGCCCAGGATATTGAAATACATGACCCGAGGGCTGGCGTACGAAACCCGAAAACAAAAAGAAAATATGTTCGTGGATATACCAAATCTAAAGTATTGCATGTTGGCACCCATTTCTCCATCGAGCCATCGGGCGGCATTCGGTTAATTTAACGGCAATAAAAACATCACGCATACGCCCCGCGGTGCCAGCGGATGGGCAATAAAACAAATGCCTTGAAATTGTCATCGAACAGAAAAAGACAGGGCGCAGGGAGAAAGAGAGAGAGACAGAGAAGTGGGGAGAAAAAGAGAAAGAGAGTAAGATAAAGAGAGAGAGAGGGAAAGAGAGAAATATACGGATGGAAAGAGAGATATGGCCACCGCGTGAGTAGGTTGGGGAGGCCGAGAGTTGTTAAAGTTCAATCATTAGTTGCCACATGTCACAATGCAGTCAACCAGCAAACCAAACGGAAAATGAACCAGAAAAATGCTAATTTAAGCTATTGAGACATTCAATGCCCTGACAAAACATCTATATTCTAAAAAAAAACCTAACCGAAGCATTAATAAATATAAGTATTTGAACAACTGGAAAAAAACCTAAATTAAATTGTTTTTATTACAAATATTAATACATGATTTAAAATAACTAAAATCTTCTATAGTGTCGAAATCAAGATTACCTTCTATACTTTTAAAAAATAAAGTTTAAATAGAAGTACAAAATTAAAATAAAAATTTCAAATACCCTTACCGAAAGTAAAAAAGTGTCGCACGAGTTTTGAAATATTGTAAAAAAAAACACATTGAAGTAAGTGTCGGGGTATTTGGAGGGGTAAATGTGGGCGAGCATCGTGTTTTCCCCGTTAGCTTTAAAAACGCCCACACCAGCATCCAGATCCCCCTTCCCCCTATCTCTGCACCTCTGTCTAACTGACACCACAGCAGCTGCATTCGCAGTATCAAAAGATTAAAGCGCAACAACAGCAACGAAAACAGAAAATATTTCCCATTCCCGAAATGTTTATGTCAAGGCCCAGAGGAAGAAATGGAAACCCATGCAGAGGCGGAGGTGGAAATTATGTACAGGGGAGAAGTCGTGGGGGGAAAATGGAAAAAGATTTGTAGATTTCCCGAAGAAATACCTTAAAGAGAAATTGAAATGCTTTGAGCGTTAATTTAAATGGGGAATTTTCTTTTATTGACAACGAGGAATCTAGGGAAATTCATTTAAAATAGAATAGAAATTTCCGGTTTTCTGAAATTGTCTTAAATGTATGTATGATATGTATCTTTTAGAAAAATATAATTTTTAATTTCCATCTCAATGACATCTTAAAGATTTTATGGCCTATACAGCTGGGAAACACAAATAACGTACCAAATTGCAAGTCTATTTTTAAATACTTAAAAAGCTGACAGAAGTAGTAATAGATTTTAGTTGCATTTTGTCCCACATTACCCACTGTGCTCCCAAATGTTCGGTGGAATGGCTATCTCGGTGATCTCAGCATTATAATGAGCTAAGCAAATGCGCAGGCGTATTTTGAGATGTGACAGCGGCAGCAGCAGCTAAAGATTGCTTACAAAACATACAAAGTAGAAAATTATTTAGCAACAACAATCCAAGAGGGGGGATAGGGAGAGGGAAAAGCGTTCCAAATAAAAGCGGAAAAAACAAAACAATATTTTTATGTTGTCGCGTGGACGGGACAAGCTGCTGTCGTTGCTTTTTTCTTTTTTAACTGCATGATATATGGAAATGTTTTATGAGCGAACTGCACTTTCGGACTGTCGCCATAGATGTAGACATACAAAAAAACTTGACTGGAAATTGAAATTAATTTGCTGCCACAAGGCGATGGTGGGAGGTGGGTGGTAAATTCGTAGCTTAGCATTGCACAATTACAGATGACGTAGAACACACACAATCTTTCACTGCAGCATGTAATCTCTTCCCAGGGACAGGGCAGTCGGAAAGCAGAAGCAGAAACAGGATTTTGTCCAATTAAAGCAAACATCAATTTTAGCTCTTCGGGTGTGTTGTTGCGCATTTGTTACGTACAATGACCGTTTCGTGTGTCTCTCCTTTATTGTCCGTAACGAACCGTGTTGAGCTTTGTCATTGACTCCGGCGACTGCTGCTGCTTGGCTGTCTGGCTTTTGCCAGATCTGGAAAAACTGGAGCATGCAGCGTTTCGATTCGACCCTCTTTTTGGGCATACGTATACGTTTGTATCTACCAGTGCACATAGGCAAGGTCATCAGCTTCGGATGGGTGGGCTTGCGGCCCGTTCGAGTGTTTGATGGGTGTGTGTCGTATGGAGCCAGCCATTTACGCCCTGTTGGAGCCAATGGAGCATTTCGAGCTGGAGCTGAGCAGCTTCGTTAACAATAAAACTAGTTCTGTTTGTTTGTTAGCTTTAACGGAATAGTTCGAGCTATTTATTTGGATTAAACAGTTCGATTTTGATTGGATATCAAAATATCACATTTGTAACATGTATTTGGGTAAATTGGAAATATTCCAGACTGCCAGAAGTCACTAGGGCTCATAAAGCTGTTAAATAGGTGGCTAAAAGTATGAAATTATATTTTTGGGGTGCTGAGTTAGTTTGTTTAAAAATTGTTTGTTGAAAACCTCACTGTTTTGGCATTATACGTTGAAAAGTATGCAATAAAATATTTAAATGTATTTATTTTAGCATACTTATTAGCCGCATTTATAGAGACTTTCAATCTTATTAAATTTCTTTGCCATCCTGTAAAATCTTAAAATAATAATACTCGGCAAAAGTTTAACCTTATTTATTTGATATTGAAATTGATTTCACTGCCAAGAACCATCGAAAACTTTGACATTTTATTGCCATCCCGTTCACTTGAACTGGGACACGTCCTTCAAGTGCCATCCCATTCGCCTTTTGTTGGGGATTTTTGAGATTTTGGGGATTTGCTGACTGACGCACAAATGTCACGGCAGCCACTCGATGGCTGAGAGGCTTGAGAGGCTGAGCCATCGACTTGCCACTTTGAATAGCTCTTGACTAATCCCACTCTATGTTGTATCTTTTCTCTCCTTGCAGCCAGCGCGTTTCGTTCTTTTCCACGCTTGTGACCCGTAGCCCACGTCCACTTTGTGGCGTGTGCAACCCAAAGCCGCCAAGACGACTTACTCGATAATGAAGATGAGCTCGCCCAGGATCATGCAGCAGAAGCGGAGCAGCAAGTCCTCCAACTCGTCGCGGGTCTCCATGACGACCTCGACGGCGGAGGAGAATCTGCTGGAGTCGAAGCTCTTCAGCTGGATGAGGCTCTTCCGCTTCGCCTCGCTGCTCTGCCGCGCCGAGTAACGGACCACGCAAGATCCTCCCTCCTTCAAATATTAAGAGAAACGCATATTACAGATACTCGAACTAGTTGCCGCTTTTCAGTCAAGTTTTCCTATATATAGAAAGAGAGACACACCAACAGAAACACCCAACACGCCCATTTATCACCTTAACTTTTTCCAGCAAATGTAGAAAATAAGTATTACAAAATGATTAAGCAAGAGATATCCTACTCCTACTCCCACTACCACACCCACTTCCACTCCCACAAGCATATAATTAAGTTTAAGCTGAAAAGCAAAAGATATATCCAAAACCCAAGAAATAAAATGTGTTAAGTTTAAGCTTCGTTTTTTGGGAGATCGAGCTACATTTTTCATTCAGTTAAAAAACAACTCTTCACAATTAAGTCAATTTTTAGTGTAAACTCCGTTCCAACGGAGTTACTCGCGCCTTTCGTACCTTTTGTATTGTAATAAGTAAACAAAATGGAATATTTACAAATTGCAAACTAAAAGCAAATAAATATATTTAAATCGTAATCCACTTATTGCGTTTATTCGGGCTTATTAAATTAGTGCTTAAGTTTTCAAGAACAGCCGAACTATAACACGAAGTACATATATTTTTGTAATTACAACACTGTTTTTGCGAGTCACAAGAAACAAACAAACAAATAGGCAAACACATCAAGATGAACCTTTATGCAAGGCTATTAAATAGATAAATATAAATATATATATTAACTAAAGATGCAGGCAAATGCATACTAAACAATAATGTAGAGGAATATATTTACACATAAAATAAACTCGAATCGGAGTACATGCAAATGCGCTTACCCAACACTGAAACACGTTCATACATCCACATCCCTTTCACAATACTTATCCAGCCCAGCAATATGAAAAGTGCATTTAACCCAAAGAAGTTGCCAATCAACCAACAACAGCCACAAATTGTTAACAACACACATTAGCAATGCAAAGTGCAATAGTGGACATAAGCAAACCTCTTTAATTCCATATATAACCTCAGATAAACTATTGAACAACTACAACAACAGATAAATAACAAATGCGACAACAGCAAACTACAAAGTTATCAGAGATTTTCGAAATTCAATTTTACTTATTAATTAGTTAGTAAGCCGAAAATGCAATCCTGCATTATGAACATAACGGTATAATAACGGTAATTGCCAAAAACAATGAGATCAACTGTACTAGAATACATACATACATACTAGTTGTATAACTGCAGCAGATAAATGTTGAGAAAAATGCAATAAATCGGATATCGATCAAATAAATAAAGTCTTTAAGCTGTTGAGTGTTTAATGCAATTAACGCTTTTCGTTGTTCTTCATTTATAGTATTTGGGTGTGTTGTTTTTTATGGGTTTTTTTTATGTCAATATTAGCTTATTTTTAATATTTTCGATTGCGGCGACAGATCCACAGAGTCCCTTGGAGGGTAAAATATATATATCCCGATCTTAAACTATTTGATTTTTTTAATATAGCTCCATATTCAGTTCTTATATTTGTCACGCAGCGCAAACATGTTTCTTCTTTTGAAGTGTAACTGCTCTTTCTACTCGTTGCTCGGCATTTTTTGAAGGCCAAAAATTGGAAAACCCCATTAATTTCTTGGAAAAAATTGGTTAAAAAATCGCGAACTTTCTCAGTGGTTTTTTTATCATAACTTGTCTTAAACTCAACCGATTTCAGTCTGGTTTGGTTTTTTCTTCTTTGTTTTTAATGGAGAACTTTTCTGCATTTAAATCTCGATTTATAATTGTTGGCCAATTTTTATCAAATTTTTTACAATTTTGACGAAGTAACCCCTTTCATTTCTTGGAAAAAATGGGCTCAAAAATCGCGAACTTTCTCAGTGGTTTTTTTTATCATAACTTGTCTTAAACTCAACCGATTTCAGTCTGGTTTGGTTTTTTCTTCTTTGTTTTTAATGGAAATAGATACTAAATACGGTCCGGAAATAATATTATAAAAGTATCGCAAAAGATACTAAATACGGTCCGGAAATAATATTATAAAAGTATCGCAAAAGATACTAAATACGGTCCGGAAATAATATTATAAAAGTATCGCAAAAGATACTAAATACGGTCCGGAAATAATATTATAAAAGTATCGCAAAAGATACTAAATACGGTCCGGAAATAATATTATAAAAGTATCGCAAAAGATACTAAATACGGTCCGGAAATAATATTATAAAAGTATCGCGAATGATACGAATCCGGTCCGTGAATAATATTACAAAAGTATCGCGAATGATATCAAAATCGGCCCGTTTTTGATATCGCAAAAGGTCCGCAAACTCAATCATTTTCGGATCCGAAAATGATAGCTTTTGCTGCCACAAACCCCAGGACAGATGATATCCTAAGTATCGTTTGCGGATCTGAAATCGGACGTTTTGTCCGCCTGAAGTCCGCAAAACTATCGTTTTTAAAATCATAAACGGAAGTTTTTGTCTGCTGGGTGTGCTTAAATTTTTATTTTTATACCCTTGCAGGGTATTATAATTTTAGTCAGAAGTTTGCAACGCAGTGAAGGAGACATCTCCGAACCTATAAAGTATATATATTCTTGATCAGCATCAACAGCCGAGTCGATCTAGCCATGTCCGTCTGTCCGTTTCTACGCAAACTAGTCCCTCAGTTTTAAAGCTATCTGGATGAAACTTTGCAGATATGTTCCTATATGCTCTCACTGCTATATATGTCGGAACGAGCCGGATCGGCCGACTATATCATATAGCTATATAGGAGAGATCGGTACATTTTAATGAAAAAAATTATAACTTAGCCAATTTTTACAATAATTGAATAAAATTTGAGATTTTGCCATTTTGTATTATTCTTCAATTTCGGTTTTAATTTGATCATAACTATATCATATATGTAGCTGTCATAGGACCGATCAGAAAATGTTGATGAAAAAATCTAACTAAGCCAATTTTTCACATATTTTCATAAAATTTGAGACATAGACATGTTGTATTATTCCAGAATTTCGGTTTTAATTTTATTCAAATCGGACCACTATATTACATAGCAGCCATAGGAAAATATATATAAATTCATTAAA
This sequence comes from Drosophila nikananu, assembly GCA_008042635.1. Lineage (NCBI taxonomy): Eukaryota > Metazoa > Arthropoda > Insecta > Diptera > Drosophilidae > Drosophila > Drosophila nikananu. The sequence goes on from VNJV01010505.1 coordinate 17,860, forward strand.
TTCGTTAGCAACATTTTTCGCTCGCAACATTTCTCGTTCGCATCATTTTTCTTTCGCAACATTTACCTTATCTCAGTACCCGAGAAAAAGAAAAAGTCAGACGATTTTTCTTCTTCTTCTTACTTACTGCAAGGGTATTTAAACCTCGGCATGCCGAAGTTAGCTTCCTTTCTTGTTTGAAGTGAATTAGGCGATTATTCAGCATAATAATATAAAAGTCGAGCGCTTGCAAGAAGAATTTTTACCAAAGTTAACAACCATTTTGAGTGTGAGCTTTCAAAAGCTGCCAGATTTTAAATATATCGATGATTGTAATATTTTAAATTTAAATTATTTAAATTATCGATACATTGATTCAGAACCAAAACAAAATTTAACCGAAGTTAGATATACAAAATACATGCGTGACCATAAGTAGTAGAAGAAGTTGTTTTTTAGAAAGCTTTATTTGATATTTTTTTTATACAGGGAAAGTAGTTAAATTAACTTTTAAGTTAACGGTTTAAGTTTACACGGATTTTAATTATATCATCTTTAAAAAAATATCGATATATTGATATTTTGATATAGTATCAACCCTAGAGCGAATTCGCCCTCGGATCATGTTAACATGAGTGTTTCGGAGAATTATTAGTGATGATAGGAATTCTCACTCGTGACGAGAATTAAAAATAGACCAATTTGACGGGAAAAAAACGGAAATGACATCACTGAACAACATCGAATATCGTCGAAAAACATCGCCAAGAAAAACATCGATGTTTTCAGCATCCCTATCAACAATATTATCACAACAAAACAAATTCGGATCGGCGGACTATATATCGTGCTCGATGTGAACTGGCGCCGTGCGCATTAAAAATAATATAATATACACCAAGATACCAAAAACCGCTTATCAGTGAATTCGCCTGCAGTTGCATAACGCGTTGCCAAAAAAAGAAGAAACGATAAAATAAAAACACCAACCAACGCGTAAAAAGTTCTCTTGAGATTTTCGTGGCGAAATAGACGACAAAAAGAAAGCTCGAAAAACAAGGGGCGAAAAGAGAGTGTAGTTAGTGCCCCCTTTGGGGCCCACCACCCCCACCGGTCTCCCCGGCCCCCTCAACGCCCCCGCGACGTGCCTTATAGGAAATATTTTCGGTTTTGTGTGCGCGTTAATTGCTCAGGAATTGCGTTACGTATTCCCGCAAGACCCGTAGAGGAGCAAAACTATGGCCCAGAATACAGCAGATACCTTCATTCATCTGATTGCCGGCGGGTAAGAATCTTTTTATTTCAGATTTAAAGCCCCGTTGTTGTTGCTTTTGCTATTGCGTCTTATCGCAGGTCAGGCCAACGTAGCGCAAACCGGTTTAGCTGGGCGACTCCTCCGTCTTTTTAGTTGAATTCCACAAGAAACGGCGCAATTGCGATTAGATTTAGTTTGGTTTCAATTCGCGCAAATGAACATTTTTGGCGCCACTGCCAAAGAAGAAAGGCCGAAAAGAGCAGTAAAAAACACGCTCCGTTCACGTGTTTTCCTCTCGTTGTTTGTTGTTTTTTTTATTACGGCAAGCGACAGCTGGCGAAATCATGGACTAGATAAACGAAATAATCAAATGAAATGTATAAAATATCTACATACTTACTATGTGCAACCAGCAAACATATGTAAAAATATGTAGTTTTTCCTCTCCTTATCCATTTTCTCGGTGCATTCCACCGGCGCAATGTCCAATTGGATTTCAGAGCTTCAATTAATTTGTTGTTGTCGCTCTGTTATTACTTTTATTGTCGCTTTTATGCTGGCTATTTTTAGACGCGTCGCGCCGCATCTGAATTTATTTTTGTTTTTACCTGCACCCTACACACACACTCGCCCGGCATATTGGCTGCATCGGGCGATAGTGTGTGTGTGTGCGTCTTTCTTTCTCGCAACCAGTTTTGTTTTTGTTGCGAAGAGAGTGGAGAAGGGCGACAGAGAGCGGGAGGAGAAAGGTGAAGTGCAGCTTATTCGCTGTTCTTGTTCCGTATTCCGGTGGGAAGAAAGGAAGGTGGGAACAAGGGAATGAAACAATCGTGGGGTCGAGCCCCTTGTCTTTCGGGAAATGCAAATTTTATGGGGAATACGAAAGCAACAAAGTGTTTTTTATAAAGATACTTATTTTTGGGGTGAGATTATACTAATTGTTAAGTTTATGTAATACTTTAATTCAATCTAAATTCTAGATCTAAATTCTTAAGGGGTTCTCCTTGTTAGAACTTTTTTAAATTTAGAATTTAAAAGTTATAAATGTAATCTAGAAATATGATCGGAAAACAGAGAAAGTACACTATCCTTAACAACTTTTAAATTCCTAATAAATTAGCTAAAAATCTCAATTGATTTTGGCAGGAAATTGGTAATAAACCGCTTAGATATCTACAATTTTGTATTGGCAATTGGTTGCAAATAATTCAATTATTCTGCTTAAAATAATAAATTTTAAAGACTATTCCAGTTTTTTACGAATTTTTATTTAAATTAAATATATTATTTAACGAAGATTGTGGAAGAAAATTATATATTTTTTAATGGTTCAAAAACTCTTTGCAGGGAGAAATATGACCAGTGTAGTAGCATTTGATTTCCTTTGATTAAAGTGTAACCTTGACTACAGGAGGGCCTTTTATCTGACCCCTGGCAAAGTTCTGGGTGCTCATTGTGGCTGTCAATCGTCGTGATCCCCTCCGTATGGTTTGTGAGCTCTGCATGCCCCTTGGGCAATTTGCCGGCCGGCAGCTTAAGCCCCTCTTATCTGCAACAACAATGCGGTCGCAAGTCATACTTATGTATTTCTGTTTGTTTTGTTTACATATCTGCAAGCTATATAGTATAGTATATAGTATATATGTACATTAACTAGAGGAACTGTAGCAAGTGGAAAGGAATTCACGTTGCAACTTGAGCTGCCTTAATACCCCTAGTTTGTATTTCAACCCGCCTTTGTTGGTATCTCGTGTCAGTACACGTTGGAAAAAGGGAAACAATAAAATAAAAAAAAAACAACCTTGCCTCTGCCGCCCTCATTGTTATCGCTATAAATAAGCCGCAAAGCAAACAATTAAACGACATGCATCCCATCTAATCAAGCATCAGAGAAGCCTTCAAAGGCGGTTCTTACATAAGCTACTTTTTATCTATAATCTCAAGACAGTTAAATGGGTTAGAAATGCATTTATTGTGACCACAAATTGGTCTAAAATTAGCTTAAGGTCCTTCCTTTAAAGTTCAAACTATGAACCTGTTTTTAGTGACATTTAAGAACTATGCATACTATACCAAATATCCCTCAAAAACGGCAATTAGCGACGTTGTTAAATAGGTTCAGACAGCTCAGAAGATAAATTCCCTCAATGTTTTCGATTTGGCAAAACAACACACATTGCACATTTCTCTATTTTCCCTATACTATGCTAAATAATGCATTGTGTGGTTTTTTGCCTACATATTTTGCTGTTATTTGTCTAGAAACAAATCTAAATTGAGCTTGGCAAGCGATTTCGATTTTGTTTTGGTTTTTCAGCGAGACAACAACCCAGGCAGGCGGGCAAATAAACTTTTTCTGGCACACTGACTCAGTTGAAGGCGAATGGATGAGCGAATTGCAACAAACAACACACACTGACCAAGGTGTAGTTGCACACATATACAGATAAGATAGATAGCCCCCACTCTATAAGCAAACCAAAACAATGTCAGTCGCAGTATGCAATTCCTTGTCTCCCAACTTATTTATAGCATAGTTTCGTTGACAATTTCTTGGTGAGATTTCATAACTATAACCCGAAATTTTCCATCAGCTGGGATTTGTTTACATTTTTTTGGCGGTTGGTTTTGACCCGACCCAAAGCTCCGAAAACATTTTCTCTCTCTACGCTTTCGACGTTTTCGTTGCCTTCATGTCTCTTCGCACGTACGCATATTTTAGAGAATTTGTTATGTATTCAAGAGTCTTATTCAAGGATGGCCGTCTTAAAGGCTAAAATAGGTGTTTCCCGGTAAAAGAAGAAGAGCAAATAGCCAAAAACAAAGCTAAAATGGTTATCATATTAAAAACCACTTTTATCTTGTTTTCTTTTAATTTTCTTACTTTATCTATATTTTCTATATAAATTGCTTCCTCTAAACCTAAAATTGTGTCAAGGGCACTGTAATTAATTTTACTCTTGATCAAGACACATATTTCGGGCCAGACAATATTATAAACAACATATAACATATATTCAAATAAAATTGGAAGAAGAATGAGGAAAATAAATAGAAGGTCGCGTGCCAAGTTTATTTCGAATCTTAATGGGATATCTCTATTCTTAGCCAGCTTTAACTACACCATTTAATTTCCTCAAAAGCTTTAAAAGAAATTCCTCATTAACTCAATATTATCTCTGGCCTTCTAACCGCCAAAACCATCGATTCCTTTGACCCATAAACGAAGACATTGAAAATTTTCCATAAATGTCGTAATCTTAGGCAAAGCAAACAAATAATAGAAGTTAAACAAAATAGCAGAAGTCAAAATGAAAAAATTGGCAATGATAAGCGAGGGGGGGAGCTTCAGTCTGCGAAGCGCAAAAAGCCATTGAAATATGCGTACTTTTAGGTTGATAAGCAAAAGTCTCCCCGCCAAGACAGACCCCTTATCAGCTTCGGATTGAGGTAGGGGACTGAACAGGTGCGACCAGAGGAGGGGGGAACTCCTTGGACAAAAGTCACCCCAGCAAAGGCTGACGCATGGCCCACAGAAATTACTCGTATCACAAGAAATCTGTATATAACTTACATATGTATGTATGTAAAGACATGTGGTCATAGACGACGGTGTCTGCGGGTCCAAAATTTCCACTCTTATCAGGTGTGGCGCGTGTATTTTCGGGAACAAATACACCCCGGCAATGTCAAAGAACAGATAAATCGCGCATTAACCGGTTGCAAATTGCACGAAATTCGCACATGCATCCCATAAAGGCCATCGATCGGACATATGTACATACAATCTATATATTTATATAGCAATTGCTATGAGAATCTGTGCGATTCGAATGTCTATATGTACATGAATGCAAATTCACATGTTTCGCACATGAGAGATTGCTTTCTTTTCAAGCGAATTCAATCTTTAATAATAGCTTGAAATAATATTTATTTAAATTGGTTTTATTGTCGATTGCTGACGTATAAAGATGACTGTTGTTAAAGACATTTGTTGTTAGGTATACGAATTTAAAAACGTTGTTGGAGGAATTCATTTTATAAGAATCGAAAGTTTAAGTCAGTTTGGAAGGTAATACATGGCATTAATTTGAAATCAATTGGCTAGATATAAGAAGGATATGGCTAATATTTGTTGTAATGATTCATTTCATTTCATTTAATGACCAATATGCATAGGCAAAAAATTACATAATATTGTCCAGGAGAAGCCAGGCAGAGAAATGTACTAACTAACGAGTCAGGACTTTGGGCACCAATGCTTTAAATGCTTTATTACCTTCTTAATCAAGATTAAGATTAATTACCAACCTTAATTAAGCTTTATCATTCAGCATTTCAATTAATTTCCAACTCTCTTTTGTCACACATTAATCTTTATATCATTACCTCTTTTCTAACTTACACCTAACCCATTAATCACCTCATCCCTGTGTCATTCAACTGCGCGTAATTAGCTCCCCAGCCAGACTTATCCTTGGACTGTTTGCCCAACTGTCTGACTGTCTTCTGTGAATAGCTTTCAGGTAGCACGACGAACAGTTTGCTTTAGTTTCGCGTGATGGTGTCAGGCATATGCTAATTGATATTCAATAGTCGGGCAGGAGCTTCCCGTTAATGCATTGATTAAATGTGATTAATTTATACATCGACTGCAGAAGGGGGGGATAAAAGTCGGGGAAAGTATCTGTTGAGTTATTCGATTTGTTGGACAGTCAGCAGACCATATGGTGGCGTGTTCTCTTCACCAGGTTTCAGGGCAATTATGTCATAGTCTCATACCAGATTCAAAGCGGATCGGGCATCCATAGAAGTACTATATGTATATTTTAATGGACGTGGCCTGCCAGCCGATAGCTGATAAGCCGAGAGCCAGCTCACTTGGCTCGGCTTTGTCCGGTCCGGCCATTGCAATTCATCCCATCCGCTGGCGGCATCAAAGGTTATCGCTAATGGAGGAGGGTCAATACCCAACCGGTTTCGACTGGATCCTGTATGCCCTGGCCTCCTATAAATCGCTAACAGATTTGCGAAATAATATACAGGGAAAAGTAAACTCCCAGTTCAATTGCCTGATGAATATTTTCCTTGCCTTTTTCCTAGGATTCAGAAAGAGATATTCTCGAGACATTCCCCAGAGCTTCGGCCATCGATCAAACTTTACTCCTGGCTGAATGTCTTTGTCATTTGTTTCCGCATTCTTTCCCTTTGTTGCATAACTTATTTTCTTTCCCCCTTTCGTGAGTTTATTGCCATGGCTTTTTATAATATAATCGGGTAATAATTTCATGACTACCAGTTGCCAACTGGCAATTTACACATTTCGGCGATCACGAGTTATGCTTCTGCAAATATGTTTATTCCCAGATAATGAAGCGATTCTGCTTTTATCACAGGTTCGCGTGTGTTTTGTTGATATTGATAGAGGCAATCAGAGTTGTGTTGGCTTTTTTGGGAAAGGTCGTGTATAATTAATTTTCTGGGGCAGTTTTTTGTTTTTTCTTTCGGAGGTGTATGCAAACAAAAATGTATCTAGAATTCACTGTAAAGTCAAGGTTATGAACTTTGAATAGAGCCTGTTAATGTACTTTCCACTGCCATGAACTAAAGTTGCTTTAGATTTAGAAGTTTGTATCGTGTTTGCTGCTCAATTTCCCTTACACGTTGCCATTAAAGCAATTTCACAATTCAGTAAACAATTACCTGACCTTGATTTGCATCATGCACTTGGAATTCAAAATGAATTCAAATAGAAAATTTTCTATAATTCGCTTTGATGGACATGACGCCTCCTTCCACTATGCGATTATCCAAACCGCAAGCAAACCCTCCTTCATTTTGCATTTGGCGAAATGCACTTCATTTCCGAGGCAGCCAATCAAGAATGCCGTTGCCCGGCACTCGAATTCGATTTGTAATTGGAATGGGACATGCCACTTATGTGAGTGTGTGCCTGTAGTTAGCAGCTATACTAGATGGACAGACGGGAAAAAACACAGACATTTTTAGCCAGGGAATTGCGCAATTCAAAGAAATACGAGTTTGGGAAATAGATATTTTCCTGCATGGTCGATTCTTGCCAAGAAGTGTGATTTATTTTTATGATAGTTGAACATGTGGGCGAAACTGAAAATGGCAGGCATACATTAAGTCAAATCACTTTACTTTGGGGTTGTCTTTTTTATATCCATTTTGAGATCTTAGCAATTAGATTTCTACAAACCCAAACAGTGAACTTGATTTTTTTTATCAGAAATTTAATTATGATCACTATGGTAGTTTTTATAGTTTTTACAAAAGAATTTGCTTTAAAAATAACAACAGAATACTCCTCTTTACTTTCTAAACTACTAAATTCTAGTCTTAGTTAATAATTACTCATCATAATTCCCCCATTTTGCACTTTCAGTTCCGCTGGCACTGTGGGCGCCGTGGTCACATGTCCATTGGAGGTGGTCAAGACGCGTCTGCAGAGCTCCACGGCCTTCATGACGCCGGCTCGGGTGGTGGAGAATGCCAGTGGACCGGCGAACGGCGGCCAATCGGAGCTGTTGCGGCCGGAACAACGACGTAAGCTAAGCACAACGATATTACGTAACAGATCACAGCCACAGGTGATTGGGGGTGTGCGTAGGGTAGTACCAAATTCTTTTTTACCTATTCTCTCATACTCATACCCATAATGCCGCCATATGCCACATCTCCTAACTCTAGCTTGACCGCAAGCACTGCCAACATTTTCGATACCTTCACCTCCATTGTCCCGAACTTGTTATATTTAGGTTACTGATTTGGTATCTTTTTTTAACCTTTTCCAGATCATGGCCATTTCGCATTGTGGCATCTCATCGACAACGCCCAAATCCATGAGCATCGTCCAGTGTCTAAGGTAAGATACTAGAGGGATTTGAGAAGATTATTATGCAAAACTATATATATTTATTCACCCTTATTAGACATATTGTACAGAACGAGGGTCCCCGCGCTCTGTTCAAAGGTCTCGGTCCGAATCTCGTGGGCGTGGCCCCTTCCCGTGCCATCTACTTCTGCACCTACTCCCAAACCAAGAACACGCTCAACAGTTTAGGGTAAGTTGGTCCATAAATCTACAGAAATCCAATTTAATGGGTTAATTTATCCATCAGCTTCGTTGAACGTGACTCGCCGCTGGTTCACATAATGAGTGCTGCCAGCGCTGGTTTCGTCTCCTCCACGGCCACGAATCCCATTTGGTTTGTAAAGACAAGGATGCAGCTGGACTATAACTCGAAAGTCCAGATGACGGTGAGGCAGTGCATCGAGCGGGTGTATGCCCAAGGCGGCGTTGCAGCCTTCTACAAGGGTATCACCGCTAGCTATTTTGGTATCTGCGAAACCATGGTGCACTTTGTCATCTACGAGTTCATCAAGTCCAAATTGGTGAGTTTATATTTGGATTTTGATTGTACATTTGTGGCAAACTCCTAATCATTCCTATTATTATTTATTACTAGCTGGAACAGCGAAATCAACGGCATACGGATACAAAGGGCTCACGTGATTTCCTGGAGTTCATGATGGCCGGCGCCGTGTCCAAGACAATCGCCTCCTGCATCGCCTATCCCCATGAGGTGGCCCGCACGCGTTTACGCGAGGAGGGAAACAAGTACAATTCATTTTGGCAGACACTGCACACGGTGTGGAAGGAGGAGGGCAGAGCAGGACTGTATAGGTGCGTACGATTCGATTTAAAGGGGGGATTTTTATTTAATTGATAAAGTTAAATAGAATTTTTATTAGCTGGGGACTTTTCTCATTAAAAAGTATGCATTAATGCTATTTAATTATATAAATTATTTTTGAATGAGGGGGAATCCTACTCATATAATCTGTTTGACATTTGACATTGTTTTCACGATGTGTTTCCATTTGATTCAAAGGAAATCCCATGTGAGGTTAAAACAATCAACTGATTTAAAGGGAATTCCATATAAATATGTAAAATATTTTTATTTATCATTTTATATTTAAGAACATTTATATACTCTATAAAAATATACTCCGATAAGATCTTAAATAAGAATCAAGAGCCAACGCGGATGCTCAGGCAAATTTTTTTTTTTGCTTGCTCATTGCTAATGAATTATCATAATGCGCCACCCACGAATTCGCGATTCAGCCACCCGCCTGCCGCCTTTCTCGGCGTGAAATCTATTTAAATTCACTCTTTTGCGTCGCATATTCTCCTGTTTGTTTACCTTAATTTGATTAGCACTACCAAGCGAGAGAGCGAGCAATCGTACTGTCTCGCGGGGTGCCTTAAATGATTACTACTGTTTGCGGAGTAATTCGTCCACTAATTGTGTCCCCATATGTTTGTATTATTTTCATTCCACAGAGGCCTGGCCACGCAGCTGGTGCGACAGATACCCAACACGGCAATCATGATGGCCACCTACGAGGCAGTTGTCTATGTCCTAACCCGGCGCTTTAACAACAAGTCGAATGAGTTTTACGACTTTTAGGGTGGCCACAGACGGCGAATCCCGACTGGAAGTTAACACGCGACGACGAGAAACCCAATCTGTGCATATGTAGACGCGACTGCTGCAACTTATCTGTAATCGTAACCCCTTTTTTCTAGACGATCTAAACCAACGAGCGCAAATTCTGAGTTAACTAGCTTCTAAGTCACAACCAAACCGAAGTGAAATGAAAACGAACTCAATAGACTTGAGACGTTAGACGTTGAACGATCGAAGTCCACCCATTTAACCCAATCCGCTATATGCTACACGATCCGCAGTAGCTGTCTGCACAACGAGTTTAGTTCGATGGATTCACCGGAAACGTTATCAAAATTGAAAAGGCTGCTATTTAGTTAAAGATACAAATATGTATAAATGTGGTTGATATTTTGATAAAAGAAAAATAATGTAAATATAGGATTCAATTCGCTCAGAGTGTATTGTAAATAGATGAAAAACGAGTCAGTCGACTGACATTCGCAATAGCTCCCCTAGTTTTGTTAGTTTCTAAGCACAAACAATGTTGAATTGGCCGCAGTTGCCAGTAGAAGCCGACCGTAACCGATACGTAACTCTAATCGTAATTGTAAACGTTCACGTTAAGTTTCCTCAAATGCGATATACATTTTAGTTACTCTTAATACATACTTCCGATCATTATGATTATTATTATTATTACTATTATTATTATTGCTGTTTATTTAGTCCATTAGCTAATTAGTTAGTGAGCTCTCCATTTATGGCATGAGCTGTAGTTGCCCCAAAATCGTATTTCATTGATAACAACGAGCAAAGAATGAAGAAAACTACTGTGAATAATTGATTGCAATCTGATTTGATGGTGAAATCAATAAATACAACAATTTTGTTTAAAAATACTCCTCAAGCGCTTTTATTGTTTAATGCGGCACAATCTTATCAACGAAACGACCAAGTCTGCAGACCCTTGAACATAGTTCAACTTGGAAACGTAGACTGTCGGTAATAAAAACAATGCGAAGATAAGGAATCTAGCTACTGGCTACATTTATTCATTAACAATAAACCAATACTAATATCTTTAAATATTTATAACAACATAAAAACTAACAATAAGCAATCATTTCAAAAACGGCACCTAATTGTTACTTCTGCTCTGGCCCCACTAACACTCCATTCGATTCTCTACTGTTATCGATAACCTGTTAGAGCAACAGGTGATCGATCGCAGCATGTGCCATTGCTAAATTCCAAAAATTTTCTAGAGCTGTCGAATATTTTTTAAAATATCTTATCGATGATTTTTTATCAAAATAAATAACAAAAATAAATAAAATATAATTTAAACATTTTTTAGAAATTTAGCTGCAGAAAGTTTTATTTATTTGCTTTTAGTGCCTTCCAGTTATTCACTATTTTGTATTAGCACTCTAGTGGTGTTGAATTTACAATGAAAAGAAATTGAAGAAGCTTATGGATTACATTTGGTATACATAGATTGAAGTTTTTTTTTAATTTATTACAAAATTTAACTATGCATTGAATAATTATTGACAAGAAATATCGCAATGTATCAAATAAAAATATCGCACTTTCGATATGTATCATCTTTTGAAAGAATATCGATATATTGCTATTTTGATATATTATCAACTTTCAGTGTTTACGTTTCGAGAAGTGCCACAACAATAAAACTTGAAAAAACCTTTCTTAAGTTGAAGTTCGAATCTTAATACAAGTACCACCTGTAATTGCAACTTAGTGAGCACCTGAAGATCACCCCAGTTGAGCTGGAACAAGAGAAATTTGTGCAATTGGAGCAGCTGCGAAGCGGACACGCAAAAGAAACCAAGAGATCGAGAACTACATAGTTGACACCCATTCCGCCGCGGCCATGCAAATCGATGCAACCGAGCTGCTGATCACCTAGCTCTGCGAGATGCTGCTGAGCGAGACCCACTTTTGGACGACGCTCCGCGACGAGGTGCGCATTAAGAGCAACGACCTCGGCGCCTTCCGATACCTGCGGCAACGGGAAAAGGAACAGGAGCAACAGGATCTCACCACGTTGGCCAAGCGCGACTACACCGAGCGCCGCAATGGATTGGCCGTGCTGAAGAACAGCAGTCGCAAGGCGGCTGGTCGCCTGAAGGATAACCTTAAGAAGCTGGAGGATCTGCTGAGGCAGCATCGTATCATCCACTCCGAATGGCAGGATGCGGCCCAGGTGCTGCTGCTCTTCGCCAACGGACTGATCGCCCACATCTGCGTGGACATCTACACAGGCGATATACTGCGCATGGTCTTTGAGAAGTATCTTGTGGGCAAGCTGGCCGCCGAGGTCATCACCGATGGTGAGTGGGAGAGCTTTGATTGATTCATGTTTAAGATACTCTTTCGTGAGATACAGCCATTATTCTCACCATTAAATGCATGTTTACTGTTTGTTCACTTTATTAAAGCTCCATAAATATTTAATTTATCCTGAAGTATTACAAAAGTACAATTTATATCATTATTTTTGTTTTTTCTATTTAGTTATTGAAAAACTTGGAGTTTTTTTAATCGGTTTTAAAACACCACAGCACCCCTAATGATTTCTCCTTGTTAGTAAAAGCAATATAAATTAATAAGAACCTACAATAGCCCCCCATAATGATAATGGCCTCATGCATAAAAGCACAATTTCATATATTTTCTAAACGATCCCTGTTGTCCTCGTTAAAATATTGTAGTAGGAATAAATCTCACACGCCTTGGACGAATACATTACAGTGAAAACATGATTTGATAATATCTCTTCCCTTTCCTTCAATGTGAGCGTGATTAATGGCAATTGGGGTATATAATCCCGGCGCTATATGCGTCGCTTTAGGGTATTCTCTCTTCTATATATGCATGAAACATGGCCTTGCACTTGGAGGCACTTGAGACCGCTGCTTTGTGGCTTGTGTTGTGCAGTTATGGAGAAATTTGCATTGGCAACAAGTGCGACTTGATTTGCACTTTCCCACACCAACACAGCCGCACGCACACACCTGCACGCTGCACGGGCGGGCATGCAATTATTGTAATTTTTAATTAATCTGCTTGCTTGTTTTGTTGCCTGTAAATATGCGAACCGCGCGATCCCCCCATCCCAACTTATTCCATCCCATGCCATGCCACGCCTCTCACCTTTCCATATTTTGTTCGAGGCACTCATTCAGCTTTGTCGCTTGTGTTTTTGTTTCTGTTTCTGTTTTCGTTGTCTTGTCCGTGTGCTCGTCGTCAGCCTTTTTCACCCGTTCCCACATCGTCTTGGCCTACAATACCAACCAGCTGACGGTGGTGCATCTGCAGCGACCGAATGCACGGTCGCAGGGGCCGGAGAAGATCGCCAATATGGATCCGCGCATCTTCCACGTGATCATACCGGGCGCCACGGAGCGCAAGCTGGCGCGCCACCTGACCGTCAACGGCAGCTTTGATCTCTTTGTGGTGTGGACACAGTCGTCGCAGAACGAGGTCTACCCCTGGAGGCCAACTATTCGGGATCAGGATCGAGCCAATATACATGTGTTCAAGATCAAGGGGTAAGTAAGGAACAACCCTTCTAGATTCTAGACTAATCCTTCCTCCTTTAGTTTGCAGCTGGAATCCATTGCTTATTGCTGGTCGGAGAACGATCCCTTGTGCGTTGATTTTCTGCGGAGCAGCGAAAGCCAAATCATCACCCTCGAGCAGAAGGTTTCCCGCAAGGGAGACATCAGTGCTGAGATCTGCTCGTATGAGCTGGCCGCCGGAAAAATGCAGCGCACCGCCATTACCTCCATACCGATGGGCGCCCAGATCTGCTCGTTCGCCTTCAGTCCCGACCAGGAGAAGCTCTTTCTAGGCAGCATCGATCGCAACATCTGCCTGCATGACCTCGTCCAGCAGTCAACGAAGTACGCCAACCAGATCGAGATTGTGCCCAATCAATGTGCCTGGCACTGTGACTCTGCCATGTTGTGCGTGGCCAACGAGCGATCGGTACTGCAGTGCTTTGACCTGGCCCTGGCCACCATTGGCCATCAGTTGGTTAGCGAGAGTGTGACTCCCTCGAGCCTGCTGGACCTCTCACATTACTTTGTGGCCCAGCCTACACTTCTGAGCGTCGCCTTTAGTCGGAAACCGGATTTGGGCACGTTCAAGCACACCTACGCCCAAACGGATTGCCTGCTCTTGTTAATCTACGAACAGGGACCGCTGGCCTGCATGCGCATCTTTGGCGGCGCCGGCATGCGTGGCGATATCCACAACTCTGGCCTAACCGCCGACGTCATAGCGGACAAGTATCTGCGGCTTCAGCAGCCGGAGAGGGCGGTAAATGTGCTGGCGGCACTGAACTGGGAGACCTACGGTGCCATGTGTCTGATAACGCTGCACAAGATAGCAAACTATGTGTTCTTCGGCGGAGATCAGCGTCGGCCGCGCATCGAGTTGATGGCTAGAGCCCTAAAGACATTCGCCCGCACGCTTTCGGAGGAAACGAAGGATGAATTCAGTGATCAGGTTTATGATTTGAAGCGACGCTTTTGCTTCTTTCTGCTGCGGTGAGTTGCATTTGTGAGCTTGAAATATCAATTAAACTAATTTATTAAATGCCCACAGAAAGAACCTATTTGCTGAGGCCTTGGAAATCGCCCAGGATGTGGCCGACTATGATATATTCATGGATCTGTACAATCTGACCAAGTGCATTTCCAGTTTGGGTGAATTCGCCCAGGTGGCGTTCAGTCAGGCAGCTGCCATAATCCATGAGGAAGATCGTGCCAATGGCAACCTCAGCCTGACCTGCGACCTGCGCTCTGAGTCGGCCTGTTCGCTCTCCACCTGCTCGAATGTTCTGCGTGGATCGGGTCATAGTCAGTCGCAGACCCTTAAAAATTATGTGCCACCACTGCCCTCGTTCAAATCTAAGGTCTTCAATGCCGAGATGATCAAAATAAACATACCCAAGCCGGAGCTCAGGCCGCCGTTGCCCAAAGTTTCGATAGCAGCTTCAGCGACAGCTTCCTTAGCAGGCCTCGCACTAAAGAACAACACTTTGCCACCAGCGCCAGCTAAGAGCTCTAGCTCAAATGGTAAGAGAGGAAGTATTAATCTCCATTCTAAGATAATCATTCCAATATTTCCTGGTTCCTTTAGGTAATGTGTGGTCCCAGGATGTACCGGATCAGACGGTGGGTCTGCCCATGCCCAGCAGTCCACCACCACGACCTCAGCCTTCCTCGATCATAATGGATCAAAGTACGCCACTTGGGGTATTCAACAGCATGACAACATCTCCACCTCCAGTGGTTTCAGTGGCACCAGTGGCTCCAGCAGCCTACCAGCCCAAGTTCTACCAGCATCCGCTGGTATCCGGAAACATTCCCGCCATGTTGCCCACGATGAGCAGCGAGGATTACCAAAAGCGCCTGCTGCTCAAGAAGCCTACGGCATCCATACTGTCCAACCCGGCTAATCCACCACCCAGCAATGGAGAGACTGGAGGAGCTACGCCCAGTGCCAAGTCACAGACGGCCGAGAAGAACAAGGTCAAGTTCTCGGATACCATACAGGTGGCTGTTGTGCCGGTAAGCTACAACCTACAGCGCACTTGGTAATTGGGGAATTTGACAGTACTTTTTATGCTACATCCCACTAGGAGATTCCGCGTAAAGAGAAGCCCATGCCGCCCAAGAGAAACGGTTACTCCAGACCCGCAGCGCGGCATCTGACCAATCCGAAGAAGGAGCTGGCCGACAGCTTGCCACTTTGTCATCCTAACGATGAGTATCTGAAGGATTTCAATCCCATCACTACAAGTAAGTCTTTAGATCGCTCCCAGTCTTCATTAATCTTACATTAACCTTTCTTCCAGATATGACAAAGCCCCCGGCACGACGTCGGGACGAAGACTCGAAGCAGAGCAGCAACAAGAACACTAACAACTCCTCTTCCTCGTCATCCATCAAGGTGGTGCATTTCGGTGTGGTCTAAGCGGATAATTCTTAGTGCAATCCCCTAATTTTAATTATTTTTGGTTTAAGAAATGCGTCTTCCACTTATTTGTAGTAACTATTGCCGTCCTCCCAGTTAGTGCAAAGCTTTAAATAGGAAAGTTTTTACTTATAGGTTCTTCTCTCCACACTTTTTACACAGCTTAGCATTAAATGTTTGCCAAAAACAGATCCTACTTCTTCTTGGTGGTGGTCGGCCCGCCCATCCGATCGAGTTCGGACTTGAGGTCGAGCAGCTCCTTGTCCGGCACATAGCGCCGCTCCTCGCAGTCGTCGGTGTGCTCCTGTACCCTCAAACTAACGCCCTCGGGCAGGGCTGACTGGGCGAGGCGCAGAAACTGCGGATAAATCGGCGCATCCACATTGTTCAGCTGCAGGTTCCGCTCGTACGTGGTCAGTTTGTACTCGGACTCGATCACCGTTGAGTTGGGACGCAGGCGCTGCACCTGGGTTTGTTGCGGAGGCAGGGCGTAGCAGTCGGAGACATCCAGTTCCAAATACTCGGCCAATCCATGGAGGAAGCGCTGATAACTCTCCAGCTGCGGATAGTCATAGCCCTTGATCTGTACGTTGAGGCTCTCGTATTGCGGATATTTTGGTTTGAGTGACTGCAAGAT
Source organism: Drosophila nikananu (assembly GCA_008042635.1). Classification (NCBI taxonomy): domain Eukaryota; kingdom Metazoa; phylum Arthropoda; class Insecta; order Diptera; family Drosophilidae; genus Drosophila; species Drosophila nikananu. Next base: position 34,229 of record VNJV01010505.1, read on the forward strand.
AGAGCAAAGATATGGGTCAATAAACGGAGCATTACTTCTGTTTCTTCAAGATGATCAAGGACTGGCAGAAGACCCACCTCCAGGTAATCCGGCTCGTAGACACTGCCGCCGCCGCTGGTGTTCCTGACTGCTGTTGCTATGACCTTCGGCGCCTGCAGGGCCAACCGCGCACTGGGTAGCAGCTAGATAAAGTAAGTAAGTACATTTTAATACATCATTTAATCAAATTTAAAGCTTTATTTACTTTTCGTAACATGGTCCTAGTTGATATTTTTGTCCACCTCTAGGTGACATAACTTTTTCATGCGATAGCACTATCGCTGGTTGATTACTGGCACAAAGCGATCTGGTCACACTACACCTCTGTTTTTGTTTTCCCTCCAGCTCCGGTCACATTGGTCAAACCAGGCAGAAATAATATTTTTTATTTATTTAGCCCAAAACGTCAATTCGAAATGCAAAAAGGGTCAACGCTATTTGTAGTCGCGTTGGCGCTGCTCTCTGCCTTGGCGGGAACGGAAGCGAAATCAGACCCAGGCATCGTGGACATTCCGGTGAACTCGGTAAGTGCTCTTCTGCCGTTCCCCGTTTCCCCATTTCTACCCCGCGAAGAATCTCGAGTCGGAAACAAAACAGATTTGTGTATGCGGCATTTGTTTCGGCTACGTAATTAATGATACCCCGTTCTTTGCAGGCGATACCCAACATCAGGCAACAGCGCCCGCTGCTGGCCAACTCAAAGATCTATGTGAAAAGTGAGTACATGCAGCGGCTACGTGTGACGAATCCCAACCCTTAATAACCCCAACCCCCCGGTATTCCAGTTACGGGATGCACGTTCAAGGTGGAAACAAACTTGACCATAACCTTCAAGCTGGCGGAGCACCCCTGCATCTTCGATGATCGCAAGGTTAGAAGCCTTTCTAATCTTGTCTTGTTGGCCATTCTAAGCTTGAGTTCTGTTTCAGCTGGACGCCATTGAGAACGATGTCACTCTACGAAATAACGTCTCTATCAATAACGTTATAGCCCTGGTCACCAAATCGTATCCCTGCAATAGCCTCATCGTATTGGTGCCCGACAAGTTGTCCCCGCCGGTCGAAGGAGTCACTGGGAAGCCAGAACCGAAGCACCCGATGAAGGAGAACAAACATCCACTTTCGGTAATGACTCACGAGTGCGGAACACAAAAAATTACAGGCAAAGAAAGATATGCGGCGTTCACGAGCTTATCAGTCGCAGGCGCAGTCGCAGCTCCGGGCTTATCGGTTCTCCTAAGGGAATGTAGCACCTTCTGGTGAAACTATATAGTATTTATAGAGAAAAATTCTACTTTATTCTCCCTTTTAATATTTAAAAAAAAAAAAAAGCTGGTATAAGGAAGTGCTTGTTGGACTATTTAAAAGGTCAGCACTTATGTAGGTCGCTCATATAGTGTTATCTCTGTTCTATTCTTAGTGGTTATTACCCCGAGGTATAACCTAGTCTGAACTACACTGAATGTAGTTTTTGTTGATTTTGGGAAGCCGCAGTACTGATAAATAATATACTTAACACGCACTGCTATCAATCACGCTTGAAAAAAGTGATGTTCCTGTTTTATAAATTCTTGTATCTCTTTCAGCCAACAACAATCCCGATTGCTAGTGTTCAGGAGGATGGCATCTATGAGATTGAGATCCTGATTTCAACGGTACCCCCAGCTTCCGAGTTCAGTGCCGTGGTGCACATTGAATTCCTGGGACCGCACGGTTATATCTCCGCCATTGATTGGCCTTTCCTGCCCGTATGTATTCATACTTCATTCATTGTTTATAAATACGTATGTTTATTTATTTATTGCTTTACAGTTCTATTTAATCATGTGCATTGTTTATGTGATATTTGGCATTATTTGGCTGTTCGTTTCCTTCGCCCAATGGCGAGATCTCTTGAGAATTCAGTTCTGGATTGGTGGCGTCATACTGCTGGGCATGCTCGAGAAGGCCTTTTTCTACGCCGAGTATCAAACGCTGACAAACTATGGTTTTGCTGTACAGCATGCGGAACTGGTCGCTGAGTTTGTATCATGTGCAAAACGCACTTTGGCCAGGATGCTGGTCATAATTATGAGTCTGGGCTTTGGCATTGTCAAGTAAGTAGTTTGGTTTTATATAATTATTATTAATGATGAGTTAATACTGAATTTTAGACCACGTTTGGGACCCATGTTGCATCGTGTTGTGGGCGTGGGCACCCTTTACTTTGTACTGGCGTGCGTGGAGAGCTATTTGCGCATCACCAACATAAAGAGCGACCGCAGCGAGCTCCTGGTTGCAAGTATTCCATTGGCGGTGTTGGACACAGGAATCTGCTGGTGGATCTTCACTTCCCTCGTCCAGACCACACGTACGCTGAGGCTTAGAAGGTGAATACTACTACAGACACGTATTAAACGCTAGATATTTTATATACATATTATATTTTAGGAATATGGTCAAGCTCAACCTGTATAGGCACTTTACCAACACGCTGATTTTCGCTGTTATCGCTTCTGTCATCTTTATGCTCTTTGCGTTGCATTTGCGTAGTATCGAGAACTGTACGCCTGTACGTTGATTGTCGACTATTAACGAGAGCTTCACTGTATTCAAATTGCTATTTTTTTTTGTTTGATTAGGGATGGCGTGACATCTGGATCGATACTGGCTTCTGGCACATTCTATTTTCGGTGCTGCTGCTGGTGATAATGATACTATGGCGACCCACGAATAACAACCAGCGATATGCCTTCACACCGTTGCTAGATGCCCCCGAGGACGAAGACGAGGAGGGTAGGAAGTGTGACCTCAAACAGAGAACTAGATTTAATACTATCCCATTCCGTTTTTCAGACGAAGAGGATCAGTTTGTGGCCGATGCTTATGGGGTGAAGATGCGTGGCCAGAATGGTACGCCGAAGACGTCGGTGAACTCGCGGGCTGCCACCACCACAGAGGAGGATGACTTGCGTTGGGTGGAGGAGAACATACCATCTTCAATGGCGGACTCGGCTCTGCCCATCCTCGACTCGGACGAGGAGATCATTAACACCAAGTTCGAGGTCTCAAAAATGCAATAAGCTGGGCTGTGACTTTCGCTGGACGTAAAAAGAGACTTGAAGCACATTAACACATCCGCGACACCCGCCACAGACAAATGTGCTATGTATTCTATTCCAATTTCTATTCGAGAACTAGGCCATCGAGGATGGTGGGAAACAATTAGAACTTGACTTTAATTCCCAGCTGCACTTGTCTAAACTCGAGGCTGGTGCCTGCCTTTCAACCCGTGTAAAATATTGTATTTAACAGTAGTTCCTTCTACAGCACACGTCCTCCCACTAAATAAATTTAACTTATTTATAATACCTAGCCTAAGTTGTAGATATCTCTATATGCGACGAACCGTAAACTTAATTTACTTCAATTTCGATTCTAAAAAGTTGACTACCCTTAAATACACACAGATTGTCGCCTCTTTGTATATAACGAAACGATCTATAATAAACGTACGAGACGAGGATTCTGTAAAAATTATCATAGATTTCAGTCAGAATCTTTATGATGGACTATTTATGCTGATAAATGAAATTATTTGCAAATATGTCTAAGCATAAGCACACACCATACACAGACACACCTCAATGTATTTAAATATATATATTTATATATATATGTTTTTAATCAAGCGGTTTAAGAACTTTTCATAAAATAAATGCAATCGTAACTTAAAGGTAGCCGTGAACCAAACCAGAAGTCTTTTTATAGCCCCTTATCAAGTGTGTTATCTTTTGTAAACTTGAGATATTTATCGAATAAGATAGCAAAAGTATTACTAAAAAAATTGATAAGGTATTAAGCAAGGCAATCAAAGTTTTTTAAACAGGCTTAAAACTTGGCATTTGCAAGACAAATGCATGAATTGGTCGATTTCAACCAGAAAATGTTTAAATAGAAAACGTATCCAAAAATGTATTCATTTTAATTCTGAAAGCTTTTGTATTTCCATCGATGTTACCCCTCCTCTGCTTTGTATGCCACCCATAAAGGAGGAAAACAAACAAAACTTAATAATTCAATATTTATTAGATTCCTGTTGTATAAAATTTCTCTTTGCCATCCAAAATGTTTGTTTAAAAAACTAGTATTTAGAAGGTAATGTGCATTTCCTCAGATAATACAATTACAAAGCGATTTCAGTTAGTAATCTTGCTTCGAGCTCAGGCCTCTTATTGTTAGAGAAAACACATGCATACACATAAAAAGACACAATTAATAAACACATTATTTATTCGCGGAAGAATTAAGAACGGGGCTGCAGGTAATGAAACACAAACACATTTGCCACTAATTCGGTGCAAATATGTTAGGCATTTTACAAATAAGATACAAATACTTATGGATACTGTCTTGAGGGCGGCGATGTTGGCTTTGCGGCTGAACTGTGACCTGTAGATGACGCCCGCGCACTCCTCTAAATTGCAACAATATTTATGTGGGCGGGGTTGACATTAATATGTTTCTTCTCCGTTTAACAAATTCTCTCTTATTTAACAAATTTATTGCCTAGAAATGCGTATTAAATATTTTTTAGTCTGCTTAATTTCCACAGTCCTACCCCACGACTTGCCTGACTAAAGGGTGTGAACAGCAGGGAATTTCAGAGGATGTGCTGCCGTCCAGACTGGAAATATTATCCTAATATTATTTCCATTAAGATAACATTTCGGGACCGAAACAGCACAGCATTTAATTCGCGTGTTATTACACCATTTAGGCCGCCAGGAAGAGACCTCGCTTAGTTGGGGGGATATTATTATGGTTTATGGTTTATGTTGAAATTGAATTACGAGGACGCTGCAGAGCTACCTACCGCCGCCAGCCATGGCCGCTCAGTGCTCGGCGTTCGTTCAGTTCGATTCGGGCTTAACGTTGCGCCTCAGGATGGCCGCGGCCAGGTCCTGCTTCATGGCAGCCTGCTGCCGTTGGTCGGCCAGCGACTGCGTGCTTCGCAGTCCGTTCACGATATCCTTGGTCTTGCCAAAGTAGATCTCGTTGAGCGTGTTGCGGATCTTGTTCTCCATTTCCTCGACCATCTTGCCAATGTTGGCAATATGCGGCGACGACTCACTGACATTGGCGTCCTGCTCCGTTTGGCGCGTGAGCGAACCACCCAGGTTCATCGTTCCGGAGCCCTGCTTATTCGTCTGCAGCCACAACATTGCCGTGGAGGTGAGCTTATAGTGTGCCGTCCGGCCGGTGGTCTTCTCCTGCACTTCCACCACATGGATGGAGTCCCAGCAGCCGCGAATCATCTTGCTGCCGTCGCCGGCCTTCTTGATGAGTATCACAGCGGCAAATCCGTGATCCAAGTCCCACAGATACACCGACGAGACGCCGCCCTCGAAGTACATGTCCCTATACTGGTCGAAGGCATAGTTCGCCTCAATCTCCAGCTTGCGCAGCCGCTCCGACGGCATCTGGCCATCCTCCAGCGGCGGATAGTAGGTGTTCGACCAGGGCGATCGATAGGAGTCACCGTCGCGGTTGTAGTCGCACAGCAGGTAGTCCTTGCCGTGCTCCTTGTCTTTGGCAATCTTCAGCGGCTGATCCACGGACGAGAGCAGGTCCTCGCACAGATCCGGCGCCAAATCAATCAGATCGATGAGGTTCTTCTCTATCTGCTGAGGCGGCAGGCGCCGCATCAGGTCCAACGCGCAGTCCATTTGCATTTCCGACTGCGAAGATAAAGGGAAAGAGACTTCATTGATTTAGTATGGAAACTTGAGTCACTTAAGCGGCGATAAGACGTGGACAGAGGAGAGAGAGCACGGGGTGGGGGAGTACGACCGGTATTGCCATATATGGGCATTGTTTTAGGCCCCTCTTCCTTTTCCCCAACTCCCGATAGAACTCTCTTATGTGTGTTATAAAAGTCTCTAGTTTTCACTTAATCATGGGGCGGCGGCGCCTTCTGCCAGTGATTTACCGTTTGTTGGCCTTTTTTTGTAACTATTACTCACCATCTTAATTTTTTTTCGGCCTTTGTTTCGCTAAGTTAATCGGCTGTAGGCTTTCAGTTGCAGGCAAACTGTTGTGGGTGGCAGGGCGCAGTCTTAACTCTAACTTTATTCTCGGTTTCTTGTGTTTGTTTATTGCCAGAAATTGCACTAAATTGACTTTTAATTTTATATTTATTTTTGATATTATATCTCGATATATCGATATTTTTCTAAAGATGATAGTTTTCCTAAATATCGAACACCGCCACCCAGGCGGATAAGCGATGGCAAATACAAAAGCACGGATGGACAAGTACTTGCTTTGCTAACCAACTGTGATGTTTTCACTTTTTTCTCGTCGTATTTTAATTTAGATGCTGGAAAAAATTAAGAATAAATAAATTAGAATAAATAAAAATATATTATTTTAATACACAACCTATTCTAACCTATTTGTGAATTAATTTCTCTGACATGGTGAATTCCCTATTGATAATATATCAAAATATCGACATTTTTTCTAAATATGATGAATTCCTCGATTTTTTCTTTGCCCAAATATCGAAATTGCGATATTTTTATTTGGGTGGCGACTACCAGCGTTGCCAGACTTTGCGGTTATCAACGAACAACGTTCGGCCGTCAGCGACTGCTTTAATCCGTTAAATGCAAGCAGTGCAAGACATGAAATTTAAATATTTTCAGAAAAATAATCTAATTAAATCTATTTAAGAAATCTCTCTTTACTCATCATTGTGTTGTTATTTCAACGGGCTGCAAAATTAAAATAGACCCCAATTAAAATCACGAAAATACTTTGTTTTATTATATTTTAGCAACAAGTTTATTGAATTTAGGTTCGTTCATATACTTTTTATGCTTAATTCCATTCTGGTTTCCCATTTCCTTTCCGTGTCTTGTGAGTTTCTGTTACAATGCGTTTGGTTTCTGTGACTGTGTTTTGGTTTTAGCTTACACTCGTATTTCGTTTTGTTATATATTTTACATAAAAATGTATGGCATAATCGTAGATTTTCTTTATCCGAGTTCATGTTTAAAATATATTTAAGCTGTTACTTAAATGCTTCACTTGCGTAATCTTCAGATATACATACACACATATTTAGAAATCATATATGCCTGCTCCGAAAATTTGGTTTCCCTCTTGATTTTCACATACATCTATAGCCAAATTCATATGCTTGTGTGTGCGTGTGTTTTGTTTTTTGAAGTTTTTTTTTCATAAGTAGTTCAATAAACTTAATTAATCGTTTTTGGATTTAGACTTCCGCTTCAAATACGTTTTATAGGTGTATACTTCGACCATATACATAAGTGTAAAATCTCAGACTTTAATTTTTAACTAAGGTGCACTACACATACGGAAATCGTTCAAAGAAATGTTTATGAACCAAATCGAGGGATTTATGTAGCAGCTCAAGTGTTTCAGCCTGGTCAACTGTCACAGGTAGTGTTTAAAAAATAAGGGCAGGTTTCCACTAATCTCGAATAACTTAGATATCTCTTTGTATTTTCTTAGTAGTTCTTTTGAAGTTTAATATTTCGGCTAATTAAATATTTATTTACTTATGCGCGCTCTCCGACGCATTCCCTTACTCGAAATGAAAAGTGGCTTCAGATAATTATAATTATAACTCCCATTTTCAATTATGTATATTTCGTATTCTCGTTTTCGCTCCGATAATTATGCAACATTCGCTCATCAACGCTTCGACAATCAAATGTAATCACAGTTTTATGTTTTCCTTCTTTATATAAACTCATTTTCATTTAGCTATTTATTTCACTATTTTCGTGTGTCTGTGTGCGTGTATCGAGTGTATCTGTTTGTGATTTGTTGTCCTTGTGCCAGAGTGGTTGATTGTTGTGTGTTTTGTGGTTGTTGTTTGTGGTAAACAGAAAATACAATACTAAAGGAGTAGTTAGTTAGTACATGCTTAGTCTTCATGTGCTTCAAAAACTCACCCAACCTCATCCTCACCTCATCTCTCTCGTCTAACCATTCAGATCAGATCCTTGCCTTATGAACATCTCATCCTCCAACTATCCTTCTTTGACTTTCCATTAGATCCCTTTATTAGATTATTAATACTATTACGTATTTAGAAAACTTTAAGAATATTGCACAACTTGTGAAAATGTTGACTTGACTGCCGTTCTCATTTCGTTATAAGTTTTTAAAAATATTTCATTTATCATTTAATACCTGAGTTGTTCATAATCGTTTCCGCATGATTATTACATCCGCTTTTGGTTGCTTTCATTACTTGTTTTTTATCGTAATACATATCGAAAAAAGTTTTGTTTTTTGTATTTTCTTTTCTTTTTTTTGTTGTATTAAATGCATGTATACATCGTCGTGAGTCTTGATAATGCCCTGAGTTTGCTCCAAACGGATTTGGGTTTCTTTTTCATTTAAAACTATTTTCGTTTTGTTTAAACTTTTACATTTACATATACATATTCACGTAGTTTAAGTACACACTTCAATAGTTGTCTCTGCTCGAACCTTGCTTTTTTTTGCTTCTTTCTTCATTGGATAAAAATGATCAAAATTTCGCTTGGGTAATTCGAAAACTTTTCAGTCCAGAACAAGGTTTAATCGAATTTAGGTTTCGGTTTCGGTTGCTTTATGTGTAACTCAAGTTTTGTTGCATTTAAAATTTTGTAAAAGAAACAACTAAATGAGGTATGGAATAAAATAAAAAGAGTTGAGGATAAATATGATTTGAAAACTGAATTTCAATCAACACTGAATCCTTAAAGTCACACAACAAACGGCTCTTTCTTCCCTTAAAATTTTAACTCTCTTCTTTAGACTTTATGCCGAAAAATTTGTACGATCTGTTCTTCGTCGATACTTTATCTTCTCTATATATATTTTAATTAATTTTAATTTATCTGCTAAATTTTGTTTGTTTTTACCTGAAATTTTGTACTCGTCATTGTTCCAAAAGTTTTTTTTGTTTTGTTTTTCGTTTTGTGTATACTTTTTTAGGTGTGACCCTAGACACAATTAAAACTTAAGTTGAAATGAAAATAAATAAATTGAGGAGGAACTTTGAAAAATAAGAACAATTAAAACGCACATATACATTAAATATAATTTGTACTTGCTTCGATTTATCATCATAGACAAATTTACAACAACTTGATTTACACATTGAGGGTAGAGACGCGTGGAGTGGCACTACTATATACGGGGTATATATATAGTCGGATAACGTACATACATCTGGTATCTTATGCACGTACAACTAATCTCAAGAAGCGTTTTTCTCATCCAAAAATTTTGCATTGAACTGAACTGTAAAGTCGCTTATATGCCTAACACATTATTTTTTCATCTTTCTTTTTAAATCTTTCGTAAACTTTAGTATACATATTTTCGTTACATTTAGATGTTTTTGGGGGGAAGTAGTGGGGGAATTGTTGGGTCAATTTTGGAGTCCAATTGGGTCCGTTTTCTGTTTTAAAATTTTGTTAACCAATAAAAATAGCCAATTGTAAGAGGTTTTGTGTTTTTTTTTCTGGGGTTTAACATTTATTTAGTTGCATTTTGTTGTTTAGCATTTACGTGTGTATATATTATTAAATTTAGATTTAATCATATAATTGTTACAAATTAGAAAAAGAGGTGTAAACAAGCCAATTTGTTGCGATTGAACAGAACACATGACGAAATATGGTTACAAATTATACAAAAATATATATTACATTTTATTTTGTTTTTTATCTTAAACATAAACTGGGGCTCTGTGCATGCAGTGTGTTCTCCCTTTGTATTATTTTATAGTTATTTAAAATAACTGAGGTAAACTAAGCATAAAGAAGGGGAACAATTTTGGGTTATTGCTGTTCTTGTGAAATTAAATTTTAAAAAATTAAAGGCGAAGGATAATAAACGTAAGTACAATTGGCTTGTTGAGGGGGATTTTCGTGTTACTTTCTTTACATTTCGTATCTTTTTCGTGTTCCTTTTTTTACATTTCGCACTAGGGTATTAATATAGAAAAACAATTACTAACAAAAATATATAACAAAAATTACATCGAGCTCTTACGAAATGTTCGGTGCACTACTAAATTTTACTTTAAATTGAACTTAAATTTTGTTTTGTACCTGTGCACGCACTATTATGTATATCATTACCATTATTTGTGTGTTTTACATTTGTATTCTTGTTACAGTTTTGTTTAATGGTTTTTGCTTACAAATTAATTTATACAACTCAAGGGTAGAAGGTAACTAAGAGTTATTGAAAAATTACGAATATACAATACACAATTCTTCGTGTTGTTATATGTACAATAATTTGTTGGTTTTCGTGACGTGACGTGACGTGTCCACGCTTGTGTGCTTTACTGTACGCTCTAAATGCAAAATGGCGACATTGGTTGTGTTTTTAATTTTACGTTTAGATTAAGTTAATTACGCTCTCTGGGACTTTATTTTAAATTTTGTTTTTGTTTTAAATTTTTTTGCTTTGTTATGGTTTGCAAACATATTTTACAAAGAAATTATTTTACGCCGCTTGTCGAAAAGTTGGGCCTAAAACCTGGATATAGATAAAAGTATTTTGCTTTTTTCGCTTTTTAAATAAATATTTATGTATAATATTTGATGCATATACATAGATTTCTTGTTGTTTTTGTTGCATGTGCCTAATAATTGTCATAATTTTAATGTTTTTGTTTTGTTTTTTCTTTAGCCAAAAGATTAAGCCTAAAATGTTATGCTTATTTACGCCAGTTTCTTTCAGAAATGTTTTCCTCTTTGTTTAGCAAAATTTCATTTGTCTCATTTGCCTTTCGTTTTTATAACCTTTTTGGGGTTTGTTTTGAATTTAATTTAAATTTTTTTCTTTGCTCAAAACTTGATTATATTTTAGCTCGTTGGCTCTCAAGCAAAAGTATACCATTTACTGGGTTCGTTTCTTTTTTTGTGGATTTTTTTTCGATTCCTTTTTAGGGGTTTAATTTTGTAGCCTTAAATAATTTCTTTGTATTTTTGTTTATAGTTAGATTATAAAGAGTTACGTTTTTTTATATTTCTCTCGTAGGTTTCTTTTTTTAAATTTTTGTTTGGTTTGCCTCATTTAGTTGCTTTGCCGAAAATGGATGTAAACAAATGATCTTAATCCTGGACATATATATACCGCCTACACATATGTACTTAGTCAAATTTGAGGGTATCTTAGAGTTTTAGCCAAAAGTAGTTTTACATTTAATGCCTTTGCTTTTTAAATCTGAATTTTGTGGGCCTCGTGGTTCGGCTCATATTTACATGAAAACATCGATCTTCAACCGAACAAAGTTTCTCTTAAAAGCCAAAATGATTCTCAGTGTTATGTATGTTTTCTATTTCTTTTCTGTGTCACCATTTTACAAAAAGAAGGGGAAAATGAAATGGGAGTGGTAGGTGGAGTGCCGGGTTTTGGAAGAATATATTTGTGTGTTTTTATTCTCATTTCGTTACTGCGCAGTCTATGGCTAATTGAGGTAGTTCAGTTTACTATTGCAGTTCGATCTGGTTTTATTTATTGCTATTGTGTGTGCGTGTGTCTTTTGCAGTTAAAATTAGTAGTCCTCACTAGATAAACTAAAAACTAAAGCTTTCCTTGATAGCATCTTTAAATTACAACAAAATATATTTGCCTTGTTTGTTTGTCCCATGCAAACCAGAAAATTATAATTATAATAATCGTAATTGTAAGTGTGATAATAATAATTGTAAAATTAGTTCAAACAAGCATTTAAAAAAACACAAAGAGGTAGGTTCTTTCCTGAGGTATATGAGTTCCTGAGTTTGATTAGACTCTATAAGTGGTAAGACGAAAAACAAAGACCGAAACTAGTTTAACTAAATTAGCGTAATTCTAGTAACTAAAATACGTATAATCATAATAATAACCCCTGATTACTAAATATTGATTGATTCCACTGACTGACGGATTATTGACTTTCTGACTGATGTGTGTGTGTGTGTGTTTGTGTGTGGTTTGGCACACCTCCCTCGTGACCTTGGGGCTCCCCCGCCAAACGTACTTAAAAATAAAATGTAATTCAGACTCCAGCGAACGTTGACGGGGAATTCCCCTGGGCACAAAACGAGGGACGGCCGCCGAGGGGTTAATCTTGTGTAATGAAGAGGTAGTTGTGGTGTTTTTAAAATATTGCCTGGCTTTTGGTTATATTTTTGTAAAATTGTAATAATTACTATTGCTTTGCTGCACTTTCCCTGGTTCCCCTGGCTCAACACGAATGCAAAATAAAATTCGAGTTGTCGTTTCTTGATTAGGAAGAAATGTAGGTAGGTAGGTAGGATTCATATAGAACGAAAGGGAGAACTAATCGAAATTAAAACGCTTTCTACAACTTTGCAAACTTCAAAAAGATATATCACAGAACAAACTGGGGGGTCAGGTTCGGGTTCGGATTGGGTTGGGTCGGTTTTGGGGGTCTGCATTTGTCGGGGGGATAAAAACACCTCTCTCTTGTGTTGTGGTGTGTGGTGTGTTTCAACATTTTGGCTATTTCACTATGGTTTCTATATATGGTTTCTATATGCATTCCCTTCATAGTTCTATTGCTAAACGGAAAACGTATAAATTAAGACAGTTTCACAAATTGAAATTCTGTTTTTAGCTTCTAATCAAAATAAAAACCTTCTCTCTTTCTTTCTTTTTTCTCTGTTTTGGCGAGCCTAAAGTGTTCCTACATATGCGCTTAGTACTCTATGTATACAGTTTATATTTTATATTATAACTAAGATTTTCTTTTTTATATCATTATACAACTGAGGCCATACCACATAAAGTATGTACATATATCTAGATATATGCATTTATAATAAATGTATTTACAATACAAGGCTAACACAGGCCTTGCTTTTCCTTTATATATTTTCAATTGCAGCTTTTCTTACTCGTTCGCTTACAACAAATTCTTCTCATCAGTTTGTTTTTTGTTTTGTTGTTTTTAATATTTTACAGCTTTGTTTGTTTGTTGTTTGTTTTTTTCTTTGCAGGGATCATATGATGTAGTTTTTCCCTTTTGGATGTTGTCATCGAAATTATAAGAGCCGAAAAAATTAATTTTGAATTTTTGTTGGTTGGATTTTTCTTAAGTTTTTCTCTTGGTGAATTTTCTTTTGTACGAAAAATGTTTTCCAAAGGTGTGCCAAAAAGTTTTAGATTTTGAATTTTCGGTTTGCTGTTTGCTTTGTTTGCTTTGCTGTAATTATTGTTGCTGTTTCATTGCTTTTGTCAAGTTTTTGAGAACGTTTTTGAGTGGTTTCTGCTGTTTGTTGTTGCTGTTGTAACATGTTTCACACTTGGCTAGAATTATTATTCAATTCAATTAAAAAATAATTACATTTACTTTATGCTTTCCTCTCTCTCTCTCTATCTCTCTCACCACATCGTTAAATATACTTTCCTTTTTTTATAAAATTTTACTAGTAGTCATTTAATTATATATTTCTTATAGGCACCCAATTTACCAATTGTTTTTTCTCATATTTTCACTTGTTTAGAAACTTTTTCTGAATTCGGAATTGAATTTGCATTTATCGGTTTTTTTTTAATTTTGTTGTTGTAGCCAAAAGCAGTTGTGTTTTTGAAATTTTGAGGCCTAAACTTGATGAAATCGAAATCATAAAACGAAATATTGACGAAAAATCACAAAACAATAGTGTTTAATGTTTAAAGCAAATCATTAACTTTCAGTTCCTGGGAGCAGTAGCTCCTTTCACCCCCAACCAGCGCGATCCCTAAGCCCTACTACTCGTGTTTCCCTATATATTTTTTACCTTTTCGTATTATTTAATTTAATAAAATTATGTACAAAAAAACGCGGCAAAATGGGGCAGTGGCAGTTGAGCTTTGGTGGTGAGGGAAGGGCAGCTGAAAGGAGCCACTGGACTCCACTCTCTCTATTCTCCTCTCTTATTGGTTCCTTTTTTAGTCAGAGTTTCTCGTTTGCTATTTATGTATTTTGTTTCTTCTTTTTTTTTTTTTTAGTTTAGTTTATACTATTTTAATTGTTTGCAGGTACTTGTGGTTGCGGTTTTTGTTGTTGCTATTGTTGCTTTGTAGTTTGTTTGTTGCAGCTATTTTGTTTACAGTTTTTGTTACTCATTACTTTTAACGCTTGTTAAATTCATTCATTATATATCGTTTCTTGCAGTTTGTGAGACGTGTTTCTATAGGAAATCAAAAATATATATGTTATGCGACAATAATTTAATCATATCGATGGCGATCCTTGTGATCCTCCTGCTCAACACACACGACGAATAAACAAATATTCTACACTTTCTTTTCGTTCTTAATAAGTTTCTTTGAGGCTCTGTACCAATCAAAAACGTTCAAACTTTTTGCATTTTTACTATTTTTGTAGTTTTAATTTATAGGTTTTGTTTTTTTTTTGTAATCTGCTTTTCATTGCTTTGATTGCGAGTGTTGTTGTTGTTGTATTAGTTTGTTTGATTAGCACCCTGAAAACGATTTTTCAGCCGGATTGCATATTTATTTCTATTTCTCAGTACTGATTCATAAATTGTTTATAAATTGAGTTTGTGTGTGTTTGCTGCTTTAACCTTTTCTAGTTATTTCATTTAGTTCTTGATTCTGGTGGTGGTGGCTGGCTTCAACACAAATGTTGTAATCACATAAAAATCTGCAAAAAGTTGGACATCAAATACTGCCTTCATCCGTTTCGTGTGTGTGTGTTTGTTTGTGTACAAGTCGTTCTGTCTGTCTCTCTGTCTCTGGTTTCTTGTGTCGTAAATCTTAGCATATTAGTAGTAGTAATTGTTTTGTTATAATCAATTTGTTCGCCCCAATTTCTGGGACTGGTCTCCGAGGGCAACAGCAGTTGCAACAGTAGTCATTGTATTCATTCTTTGCGCGCGTAAATCTTCTTGTAAAATCACTCATCTCTCTTCATCTCTTCATCTCCATGCATCATCATCGATTCTTAACCTAAATCTAAGCAGCTTCTTTGGGGGGCATCCTGTTCTTCTCTCCTACTGCTCCACATTGACCTTGGGCGTGGAGGTCAATATGGGCGTCTCGTTGGGCGGTGGTATCATGTTGGGGCTGGTGGGCGTGGTGGGCATGTGATCGTATATCGCTTCGGCCTGGACACTGGGCTCTTCGTCCTCATCCTCATCCTCGGCCATATGCAGATGCAGTTGGTCCTCCTCGTCCTCCGAATCCGAAAGCACCTCGATCTTTGGCTCCACCACCAGAAGCTCAGAGCCTGGCTGCGGCTCTGGCGGCTGCTCGTCCACCTCCATGGGACGTTCGCTGCCATCGCTGGCCTCAGCATCGCTGCAGCCATCGCTGGTGGTGTTTGTGTTCGTAGTGGTGGTGGTGGTGCCCGTCGTGTTGGTATTGGCCGTGGTGTTCATGGTTGAATCCATGGCCTCTGCCGCCGACACGGATGCCTCCGCCTCCGCTGCCGCCTGTGCCTGTTCGGCGGCCATCGCCGCCTTGATTTGCAGAGCCAGCTCCTGATGCATTCGCTGCTGCTGCTGTTCGTACGTGAACGGTGGCTCAGTGCCCGCTGAGCCTGCTGTTCCCGCACCGCCGCCGCCGCCTGATCCCACTCCCTCCGATACCGCCGCCTCGTCTGCTTCGCCTGCCCCCGTGGTGGACTCCACCGCCACCATGGCATCCCGTCGCTGCATGCACTTCTCCAGTGCCATCTTGAGTGATTTACGTTTGCGCTGCTTTGCCGCCTCCTTGTGGGCGTTCATGACTACTGCTGCCGCTGCTGTTGCGGCTGCTTCCTATGGTGAATGATTGGCGGCTGCTGCCGCCGCTGCCGCTGCTGCCACATGGGCGGGTGCAATGGTTGCTCCCGCCGCCAGGCCAATTTCCTGCTTATGCTCACGGGCGATATGCCGACGCACGGTGTTGTTACGCGTAAAGGTGCGCTCGCAGAAGGGACAGGGCACCCGAATGCCCTGATGCCGCTGCCGGATGTGCGCCCGCAGATTCGTCTCGTAGCCATAGAGGCGATCGCAATACAAACACTTTAGTTTCTTGCCATCGGCCGTATTCACGCTGTTCTTGTTGTTCATCTTGGTGGCATTCCAAACGTTCAGCATGTCCGCCGGCGCTATAGAGGCAGCCAGGTTGCCCGACAGCGATCCATCGGCATTCTTGAGGTTCTCCAGCAGGGCATTCGGTGTGGTTGTCGATGAGGTGTTCGAGTTTGGCGGTGGCGGTGGTGAATAGTTTGAGTTCTCCAGCTTCACGCGCAGATCCTCGGCTCCATTCTGATTGGGGTTTTTGAATTAAAATGTATAAATTAATGAGGATTATGAAATTATAAATAAACACTCACATCTGTTGACTCGTCCATAAGCTCGCGGTCATCATCGTTAGCCTCGTTGGCACTGCCATTGTTGCGCTCAGATTTAACAATGCGATCCAGGCCACTAGTTACATTGCCATTACCCGCTGTGGTGCTGGGACTGTGGTTCTCATAGCGACTAAAAGGTAGAAAATTGTAAAAGAAATATTAGAAATATTATAAACTTAATTATACATTAAATAAACCCACTATTTCCACAATATTTTCGATCTTTTCCCCATTTTCCCCCTCACAAAACTCACCTGGACTGTGGCGAAGCGCGTTCAGAGTGCATAGTGTCCGCCTCGGTGGGCGCTGTTGAGGACGCACTGGATGAGGGACGATGGTACGGTGGCTTATTAATGGGGCTGGGGCACTCTGAGGACGAATTCTTGGAGCCATCGCGCAGCACAGAACCGCGCTGCTCCTGCTCGGCATAGGGACTACGCAGGGCACGCTTTCGCAGTGGCTCGTAGGAAATGGGTCGGTAGATGGGCGGCACATGGGTATAGCCCATGCCTCCTCCCGAGGACGAGCTACTGCCACCCGGATGCATTAACGAATCGCATTCTTGTTTCAGGCTGCCTGTAGAACCGCCCAGATGATGAGCGGCGCCAGCACCGCTGCCCAGGCTGATGGGTCCATTGTTGCCGCCAACACCATTGCCGCCGACACCACCCATACCACCATTACCTCCAGTTCCGGTTCCTCCACTCAATGGACCAATACCCGCCGCTGTGCCGCCGATTATGTTGCCACCACCAGCACTGCCGCATCTGTCCAAAGCATTCGCACTGGCCGCCAGGGCACTCAGACCGCTGGCCGCCACACTGGCAGCCGCTGCCATGCCACCGGCCGCAGCCATACCGCTCAGAGCTCCGGCCAGGCTCAGGCCGTTGCCGTTGCCCAGACCACCGGGTATTGAGTTGGCTCCCGTCACACCGCCGCCCAGACCAATGCCCACTCCTCCGGCTGCTCCACCAGGCAGAATGCTGCTGTTGTTGCCGCCGCTCAGGCTATTTCGGATGCTCCTTCTACCCGTGGGCGAGTCCAGCGGCGAGCTGTCGCCCATGTGCTGTTGCTGTTGCGCCTGCTGGGCCGCCAGGCGTCCCGTCTCTGTGGACAGGCCTTTGACCTGAAAGAAAGCAAAGGTTTTTAATAAAACTTCAGATGAGGCTTTTATTTTTGTTACACATACCTGTAAACTCTCGGCAGACTTGAGGAAACTGTTGAGCGCCTCCTGGGAGACATGTACCTCACCCTTGTACATAAACTCGAGCAGGGCGGCCATGTTATCCGGCGTGGTGGCCTCCAGTATGATGACACACTGGCCATTTGTGGGCGTGTTCTCGAACAGATCGGCGAACTTCTTAGAGCAGGCCGCCAATATAAGTTTGTGGGCTTTGAAAACTGCGCCTGAAGGTGGGGAAATAATAAAGAAATGTTAATAGGAAATTTAAGAACATTGCAAATATTTTTCTTAGATATTCTACCCTTTAAAGCATCCCTCCCTAAAACCTTCTTTGTGGCCAACAGGTGGCGGCGACATTAGAACGCCAACCGAGACCTTGAACTCATAAAAAATCATGTCAAATATATATACAGAACACCCACATAAACACGTACAAGCAGCAGGACAATAAAACCCGCAGCCAGGAAATGATTTTCTTGCTCTTGACTACACACACACACAGATACTCGCACAAAGGGCTTTTCTCTCCCGTTTTGTGTCTGAGTTATTATTCAACATCAAAATGTCGTCTTGCCAAGTATCTTTTGTGTGTTGGCGCACAGAAAGCAGGTAACCCACCCGGCGTATACGCAATGCTAGGTTGTGCTCTCTCCTTCTCTCTGTAATACATAATTTTCCACACTCTCTCCCTCTCTCTCTCTCTGTCTCTCTTGAGTTTTCTTTTTCCTTTTTCTTTGGGGGTGGGGTTTTTGGAAGTTATGTCTTTTCCTTTTATGGGGCACTTGTTGTGTTAGCTTCAAGCATTACTTAAGCCAAATTGAAACGACACTCGCACAGCAGTGTTCTTGCTGGCGGCTTCCATAATTTTTATTTACCGCCAAAATCTTGTTCATAAATATATTTCAAGTTTGACAAGGCACTTTGTATAATTTCTTTAGCAGCTGGAAAATGCATTAAACATTTTTCTCATTCTTACTATATATGTTTTTTTTGGCTTATCGCTTATAGTGCACATTTTGTGAAATTCGGAGGAATTGTGTCAATTCTTGTGGCTGATAAGCGCTGAGATAAGAATTCAATTCGTGGGACTGGCAGCCGCCAAGGTCAAAAACAAGCGCATTGCATACAAAAACGAGTGCCACACTCGGAAGTGATTCAGGCAACGTTGCGTATGCGCGATCTGCGTCGTCACTTCGTGGCATTATATAATCTTTGTTTTTTTGCCGATTAATTTTCGACTACGCAAATTGCATTCACACACTTGTTTACCCCTCGAAGCACAGAACTTTATTTTACTTTTATTTGTTCCATCATCATTCTTGCCATTATCAGACGTATGTTTCGCTGGCTGATTTTCTAACACTTGATACAACAGAAATTGGGTCACAATCACCACAAAAGAAATGCCAACAAAAACAAATATATAATAATAAAACTCGCACACCCTACACACACACACGATGGTGCTATACAAATTCCCTCGCTTGGGCCTGGCCTTGATAAAGAAATGACATATATGTGTTTATATATACTATATATATTATATGTGTATTTTTTCTGCTCTTGTTTACGTTCTGCGATTTGCTGTTCGCTTTTTCATTTGCTCCGCAATTTGTTTTGATTTTTCTTTTTTGCGTCGGTTATATTTTTGGCAATTGCAGTTTGGCAATAACAAAAGACTCAAGTACTTGGTATTTTTTTGGTCTACAATCTAATCGAATGATTCATGGGTGCACAAATAACACGTGGTTTCAAAAACTAGTTATGAATTTTATAGGGTAATATTTATTTTCATGATACTAGCTATCAATAAAAATTGTTAAGTAGTTTTCTTGCTTTTAATTTGCTCTAAAAATTAAAAAACAAACAATTTACCAAAAATGTATATATTTTCCAAGCAAATGTCAGCCTGTAAAATCATCCTTACAATTTATAAATTTAACTTATATTTAGGGGAAGATTTATCATTAAACATTTAATTTTTAATACTTTTCTTACTTGTACTTGTCTTCCAAAAATTAAACTTTAAATATACCAAAAATTTATATATTTTTTAGGAATATCGTATAAAATTCAAGAACTCGATATGAATTTATTTACTACAATTTATAGAAAGATGTTGAATGTTAATGTTAATTTTGAATGTTTTATATACATTTTATATATTATTTATATAAATAATGGATATTAATATTATAATAACAATTTAAAGGCTTGTCTTGCCCTTTGTTTAATTCTAAACTTAATACTTCTCCTACTTGTACGTGTCTTTCAAAAAATAAACTTTAAATATATATACAATGCATGTATTTCCACAGCAAATTGTCAGCTTGTTAAATCCTCCCCCAAATATTACCAACTCCCTTTTTCCGTTTTTTTTTTAACAAATCTCACAGTCGGAAACATAGCCCAAGGCCAAGCAAATGTTCATTTGGCTAAAAATGCTCATTTCTCAAGTGCTAAACAGTCGCCCCCCGAAAAAAACCTAAAACCGCCTTGCATCCTTTTAAAATAAAAACAAAAAAATCGAAAACGAAAAAAACCAAGCGTATGAATATTAAAAACAATAAAAAACATACGTTATTTGCCTTTGTTTTCACAGACAGCCAAATATTTAATGCTTCAAAAGAGGGCAGAGAGACTAAAAACAAATCAAACATAACAAATGCAGAGTTGCACCCATTCCACAAAGGAAATATTAAAAACCACAATTAAAACCGGCCAAAAGCAAAAAGGGGGTTGCTGGAAATTTTAATCAAAAGTAGTACCACTTCGATTGATATGAATGACAAACGGAGGAGGAAGCCCAAAAGGGTTCCAGGATTTGTCTAGGCAGGATTTTGGGGGAGCTGTCTGCGTATGATCTCTTCACTTCCATAACCATAACCTGGTATACCCCATAATAATCCCAGTGAGTCAGTGCTATTCAATCAATGCAAACCAAAAACACAACAAAAAATTCATACCTACGCACACAGGGCGTATGAGCATTGCAATGAAGCCTTTAAAGTCTTAAATTCTTGTAAAATTGAAAGCATAAATTAAGCCAAGGTTAACATGAAGGAAAACACCAGCATTAAATGGCACATAAACCCTATATAATAATCATAAAAAAAGAAGTAAGCCAAGATGCTTAGGCACATAAACACCCAACAAAGCGGGGCAAAGGAAAATATTTAAACCCAAATCAAAAGAGAAAGAAAAGAAGGTTAACAAGGGTCCCAAAAAATACAAAACACACACACACACAGACATATAATACATACAAAACAGCGACAAAGGATCCCAAATAACTGACCTCAGTCAAAGCCCTGAATAAATATGTACCAAAACATTCGAAATAAAAGTATATATATATACATATAAGAGCCGCTATTATATAGGTTTGCCCGCATTTATTCGCCATTTAATAAGCTGGCATAAAAACTGTAGTAAAAGGCCGTAAATGAACTAGTATAGACAAGGCTAAAAGGGAGGGGAGTGTGGAGTGTGGAGTCTGGAGGAGCCGGCGGACTCAAACAAACAGACAGACACACAAACACAGAAAACACGGCTGACAGACGAGGACGAGACAAGCCATAAAAGCAAACTCTCGCGTCTGCCATCATCAAACACACAAAACCGGCGGCAAAACAGGCAAAAGAAATCAATGTCTGACTCTGCCCAGGCTGGGCTTATTACCAAATAAATAAGAGCAAACATGAGTGGCAGACGAATAAAGGGAAGCTAATAGTATATAGTCATAGGTAAATAATAATAACTCAATGGGTGTAGAGATTATCCTGGCATTCTGCTTGTGTTAATTACTTAAGAAAGGCTTTTTCTATTTCTAGTTTATAATACTGAATTTGTTAGTCACATATTCAAGGGCTTCAGAAGCTAATTATTTTCTTATAACTATATTAAAATCAGTACTCAAACCAAAAGGGTTCTTTAAAAAAACCAAACAGTTCTTAAACAAAATTTACAGACTGTAAACGTTATTATATTTGCAATGCATTTGACTAAATCAAAATGATCCCTGAATTCATGTTTAATATAAGGATATAATATTTATTTACTCGATTCACCTCTTTTTAATTGAATTAAAAATTGTGTTTATAAGTCTGAAACATCAAAGACAATAAAAGGAATAAGATGTCTAAAGCATCTATACAAGGAATAAGATGTGTAATTCATTCCTTGAATTAATGTAAGAAACCCTTGAATTATTGCTCAATTTAAGAATAAAATATTTATTTCATGAAATTCTACTCAATTAAATGGTTATATAAAACTTATAAAATCAAAGACAATTTGAAGAATAAGCTCAGTAAAGCATTTTTTAAATAAGCCCAAGGGACCTTTGACATTCACATTTGAATTTTAAATTGTATAAAAGCAAAACACCAAAGACTATAAAAACAACAAGATGCATAACGCATCTTTTGACTAAATCCAAGTGAGCCTTGAATTGTTCCTCAATTATAAATTATTTTGTTATTTAATTAAATACAAAGCTTAAGATGCATAACGCATCATTGATTAAAAAACTTTCCCATAAAAACTTACCATCGCAGGATAGTGTGACATCGGCCAAGAGATCCGATTTGAACAGATTGGAGAATGTTATTGCCAAGTTAGACGAATAACTGTTCCACTTGAGGCAGAACTGCTGCTGTGGATCCATCTTGCCAGCGGTTGTGCCCTGTGCTGCTCCGTGGCCTCGCCTAAAGCTATCCCTTTTGTCCTCCGATCCGAAGCCGTTTCCGTTGCCGTAACCGTATCTTTATCTGTATCTGTATCCTTAAAGCTGGTCACTTGCAGGAACCGCCGAGATGTTTGAAAGGCGCCACAGCGACCACGATGACGTAGTAATTTTTGTTTACGATTTTTGCCAATAATTTCGGATCGTAGTCTCAGTTGGTTTTTGTTATTTTCAATTGTTTTGTTTGTTTTCGTGTTGCCAAAATGGAATTTCGTGGAATTTTGTAGCTGCCAGCAGAGCATAAATGCTATTCGGCCGCTGCAAATCCTTAGCCAAAGGGAATTTTGCAATTGTTTAGTTAATTTGTTGTGTGTCGTACTCGCTGCTGGTTTCACTTTACACAAGACGACGACGACGACGGCTTCCGGTTTACCAATATCAATTACTTTCGTTACTGTTTTATTCGTTGCTAATGATGATACGTTTTTGTTTGGCGTTTGCATATGAAAAATTCAGCGACGAATTATGAGCGACGACAACGAAATCGAATCCGAACACGACAAATGCTGCAACGAGAATGAAGAAAATAGTATTGTGCGATTAGGTCTCAGTTTCGATGCGTTTGACAGCGGAGTTCAGTGCCTGCTTTCTGATTTTTGACTAAGCCAGGGGATGCATCTACATATATATATTTATAACCTTTCCTTCCCAAAACTAAGTTCCAGGAAATTGATTAAACAAAACTCAAATTTCAAAAAGCTTTGCTAATAAAAAAAGTTGTGAAATTTGCCCAAACTGCAGCATCGCATTTGTGTTGGTAACTCTATCTTGGCCTGCAGCATTTCCAACCAATTTATTAGAAATTAATCGAGCATTTAGAAAGAACCAAAAAAGCGAGGGGGAAAAGGACGTCCGAAGATATACGATTCAATTCTCAGAATTTTCGGGGCAACTCAAAAATGCCGCCGTCCCAAGGTTTTGATGCAACGCGAGCGAGGCACAAACTTTCTGATTTCTTTGACTTTGTGCCTCGTCTACTGTTTCGAACCTCCTTCCCTCCTTATTATCCTTTCTTTTTTTTCGAGCTGGATATTCCTGGAAACTGCAGGTGAGGCAACTGCCTCATCGTTGCATGGGATGCGTTTGTTTTCTTCGAATTTGTTTAATCGTTAGAAAAATGCGGCCTCGCCACTTTTTTCGCAGCCAGGAATCGTTGGATTTTGTTGGTTTTATTTTTGCTTCAGTTTGTTTCTTCTTTTTTTTTTTGTTCTTTGTTGACCATCATCAAAATCAACGGTTTCTTTTTTTGTACCCACAGCAACAAAAATAAAACAGATATCGGTAAAAAGCTATTAAGAAATTCCTGGGAAGTTTGCAGTTTTGGCAAGGAATTCATTCGGGGAGTGCCAGCGG
Organism: Drosophila nikananu; assembly: GCA_008042635.1. Taxonomy (NCBI): domain Eukaryota; kingdom Metazoa; phylum Arthropoda; class Insecta; order Diptera; family Drosophilidae; genus Drosophila; species Drosophila nikananu. The sequence goes on from VNJV01010505.1 coordinate 57,931, forward strand.
GTTTGGGTTTGGGTTTGCCCTTGAGGGCCAATCTTGATTGCAAGATTGAGAGAAATTGATTGAGATTATTAGCCACAAATGCAGAAAGAAGATGGGTTATAGGATAAAGATATAGGTAAGGGAATACGGGGTAAAGATTGTATTAAAAAGAAAAATTATGAGAGGTATTTATTAAAAAAAAAATTAAGGATAGTCGTTTGAAGAAAGGTAATTAAAGGTTTTATTAAAAAAATGTTTGCAAAATGTGCAGTAAAAAAATTTAGAAGTTTGAATTTGGGTGTTGTGGTAGGAAATAAAAGTGCCATTTTAGAAGTTTAATAGGTTTTTTCAACCCATTTTTGTGTTGAATGGTTTATTATAAACACTCGAAAACATAGAACTTTCATTAAACAAAACACTAAATAAATTTCTATTAAATGTTTTATGAAGTAGCTCAAGCTGTTCAGGTGTTACATAACCCACATTCGATTTATTGGAAGAAATATATTCCTTTATATTTCTAAGACGACTCTGCTTTGAGTTCAAGTTAAAGAATTTCGTATCTCAACATTACAAGATAGCAGCTTATACCCATCCCCCGTAAGGTAAAGCAACTTTTACCACCTCTGTCAAGCGGAATCACCTTCCAATTTCCACTGCCACATCTACTTCCGCATCCACATTCACAACCATCCCCCCTGTGACAGAGAAGCAACCCCAACATGCCTTTTACAAAATCCCAACTCGAAAACTTCTTTATTTTTGCACTTCATGAGCTTCAGCTTCAATCTGAGCACAACTGTACTTCTCCCTTTAAAATAATCCTGCTGATGTCCTGCCTCTTTTGTTGTGTTGGAAATATATACAGATACGCAATGAAATTTACGCAGCTGCATTTGAAATGCTTTTTCAAATTACACAAAATGCTCAATGTGAAAGAAGAATAAAAGCTAAAGAAAAAATAGATCAAAAATATATGCCTTCTCTCTCTCTCTGTTGTATACAAAATACACAACGAATCGCACCTGAATGAAGTCTCAAGGCGAAATCATAGCTCAGGTATCTGGTAACCTATCTGCCTTTTAAGCAAACAACAACAAAGGCAGCAGATATGTGCGAAATGTTCCAAAGAAACAAAAAAAAACAACGCGTAAATCCTTTTCACACACACAGGAACACACCACTCCATTAGGATATGCGTTCCTGGAACACAAACAACACACAAATGAAATAAAAGCTGCTTTCTATGCTCCTCCAATTGTCTTTGTGTTGGGCAGGAAAATAAAGAAGAAGATCGTATTTGGATCGAGAACTTATAGCCCTGGGGGAAGGACGAGAGAGAGAGAGAGAGGGTTGATCCTCGACTTAAGGGTAAAGCCAAGATGGTATTACGCAACCGAAAAAAAGAGCAGAAATGCAGCTTGAAATGGTTAGAAAATAAGGAGGGGTAAATACATTGGTAAACTATAACATTTTGAATATTAAAAATGATAAAAATTGAATTAGAAAATCATAAAAACTCTTTTAAAATTATTTAAGATAGCCAGGATATGAGCTTTATACATTTTATAATATATTTAAAGTTATCACTGGTACTTTTCCTCATGGTTTAAGTGGTGAGGGTTACTCTAAGTAAACCTCCAATTAGAGCTTAGCTCCGTTTTGATCCCTTTTCCTCATAAAAACCCAAGAAAACTTTCCTTTTCCCTGATAATAATTAAAATTTAAACTATAAATCCAAACTCTGACTCACTTTCTTCTAAACAAAAGTAATAATCCAACTATTGAGGCAGATCAGTGGCAATATTTACATAATCCCAAAGACGCTCTCGACGCTCTCGACTCCCGCAGCTTCTGAATAAATCCAGAAATAAACAACAAACAGCATTGGCAGCATCTGACATATAGATACCATAAAAAAACTCGCATTTTTAATTGTTTTTTATATTTCTGTTTACTAATTGACCTTGTGCACTATTTAGACAAAACGTCAAGTCGTTTCAATTCCGTGATTCACATTTTTTGAGTGCAACATAACTCGAGTGGTCAGCTTCGCCGAGAGATAGATACATCGCCACATAGATACTTTTTATGTGTGCAAAATGCTGTCTATTTTCGACGTTCTTGTTCGATTTGAATGGCAATTAATTTCGACAAATGACGCATTTTATTATGAAATCTTCGGCTAGTGTTTGTTGTTTTTCTTTCTGTTTTTAGTGTTTTTTTTTAAATCTTGTTTTTTGTTTTCAAAGAAACGCATTTGGTCAGACATATTGCAATCACTTGAAATTGAGTTTGATGAGAGGAAATGCCACAAGAAATTACTTGATAGAGGTTGGACTGCACTTGGTAAAATGTTAATGTTGTTTGTCGGCAGCACCTGATGAGGGCAATTTGACTACAAAACAGATAAGAGAGACACGACAAAATAAATAAATATATACATCATTCAAAACTACTTCTTCCATCTAAAGGTTATAAAAATCGAAATAATGGTCAAGAAAATCCTGTTAATTATCAAAATAAATTTCTATATTTATTTTTTTTGTTTTCTATTAATTTTTGTTGCTTATTTTTGAAAGATTTTTAATGTTTTACGTCAATGAATTCTACACAAGATTATATTCTCTATCGTTTGTTATTAATTAAAAATTAACTATGAAGAATTCAAATTAAAGTTCTTTATTTTACAGCCTACTTTTGGGCCGCCCTTAAATTGATTTTAAACCGACAACAATTTGCCGTGACTCTAATGAATACTTATAAAATGAAAAACGATTTTATATTAGATTTAGTGCCTTACAAAATTTTATTAATTAAGAAAAGATCAAAATACTAATTTTTAAACAACTAGTAAAATATTAGGCAATCTTTCCAATGATTTTAGTGCCATAAAAATTTTTTGGTGCAAAAAATAATTGTATACAAACTTAAGTGCCTTTAAAATAGTTAGTTATTAAAAATGCCCTAAAAAAGAATCAAAATAATAATTCTTGAACAAATAGCTATACTTTGTAGTATACTTTCAGGCCTTCTTTCAAGTGATTTGAAATCCACAACGATTCCGTACCTCTTACTGTTATTTATACAACAAACATCGTTCTAATTTTGTATTTTTACATTATTTAAAAGATATTCCCCTTCTTGAACCTACCAAAGACTATTATAAAACCCGCTACTTGAGCATTCAAATTATGTTAGATTGCTCAATGTCACCACGGGTGTTGACCTTTTCGTCTATAATATTACCAGCACTCGCAGTGAAATTACAACCGAAAACAGCGATTTGATAACATTACCGCATCCGTATTGCAAAAGTTGCCAATGACAGCTTGAGAAACCCGCTGCTGTTCTGTTCCTCAATCTCTGGAAAAAGAAACTCCCCCCTTTTTGTTAATATTTTTTTGGGAGACTGCCGCTGACAGATGAAGAAAATGCTCCTTAGGCGAAATATTACACATGTCCGCATAATGGCAAAACGCCGGCAGATGTGCAGCCGCAGAGCCAAGAATAAATGTCGCATAATTCACCAGTTGCCAGTTGGGGAAATTGTGGAAGTATTGTGAAATACTTCGCCGCGGGTGGCATGCCACATCAAAGGCAAAGCCAATGGGCAAAGGCGGACCTCTTGCATTGCATAAAAACGTGCGAGAATGAGATGTCTCTGAGTTATCTGAGTTATGACATCTCCCTGCAGCCCGCTGAGATAAGCAGCAGCACAACGGGTGGCAGATGGCAGGTGCGGCGGTTGCTGCTGCCTCCTCATTATCATCATCATCATCGTCAGGTGCATCCGGCAAACAGGTGAATTGAGTAACTTTGTCACCATTTCCACTTCACGCAGTTATGGCTTTGCACGGTTGCCTATTACAACACACATAATTGCAATGGGCTTTGGAGGCTAGCACTTGATGGTCCGATTTCTTTTTGAGATATTCTCATTAATATGTTTCCGGAAGTAGCAGAAGAAGCAGCTCTTTGTAAAGAAAGAAATTGCCTTTATTGGCGATAGTTTTGAATAAGAGAAAAACTAATTGCAAAGGGCTTTTGAGGGCTACTACTTAATGGTACGATTCCTTTTGCTACTTTCTTATTAATATCTTTCAAGAAAGAACAGCTTCCTTAAAATTTTGCCTCCTTAAAGCTCAAAAATCCTCCATATAAACACCTTAAATTCCTGTCTCTAAAAAACCGCAAATCTCTGCAACTTTCCTCTCATTAAATATAGTAAAATAATAATTAACCCACCCAAAATTTCTCCTCATTTCCAATGGTAGAAACTCAAGTGTCGCTGTTGGTAATTACCTATGCACGCAAATGCAACCAGCTTGAAATGCAGCTCCATGAATAACAAATGAGTTGCCATCAAGGGAGGGCCCAAAAGCAACAAAAGCAGTTAACACAAATACGGTTGACAGTTAGCTTAAAACGCTTCGCTGAGCAGCCAAAAAAAAAAGAAAAGAAATAAGAGAAGTTGTGTTAATGCAGTGCAAGTACAACAAGGTGTATCTTGAAGATACGCTTGCCTTGTCGCAATTACAATTTGTAATTTTTGGTATCTTTTCCATTGTGGAAGCTCCTCTGCAAAGCTATAGACTTTCATATGGGCCTAACAAATTAATTGTTTTTCGAGACATAATTAGTTGGGGTCGAGTTATATTCTGGACTCACGATGACAGGGTAACTTGGACCCCAGATGTAGTAAGGAAACGCTTGAGAGAGCTTTCTAGGCATTGAAGTTGTTTGTTACCTGCAAGTACAAAGAAGAGGGAAGTTTTCAATTAGTTAAAGAGTTGTGATATTAATATTAATAAAAGTAATACAAGTTATATTAGAAGTTCTAATTTAAATTACTTCGAATAATAGTAATATTAATAAAATTATTATTAGAAGTTGTAATTCATAAGTTAATGTTAGGCTAAAAAATACCTGAGAAAACTATCTATCTAAGAAGTATCAATGAAGGAATTCAATGATTTTTTAAGGCCATGTTTTTCATTATTTTCCCAACATCTTTTGGCTTATGTTTACCTTTAATAGACGTTTAGGTTTCTTTGTGAAATAGAACCCTCAGTTTTTGGCCATCATTCAATCATGGGGAACAAGGTTTGCGACAGACAAGCGTAAAGTGGCAAAAACTGTCCGCCCCTTCAAACATCGCCGCCTTCGCGTTTTGGCGTTGCTCAAACCCAATTAAAAATGTCAAAAAATAAGGGGGAATACCTGTAGGTAGTTAGCAGTTAGCGCACGCAGTAAATATTCATCACACACACACACAGCGGGAGAGGTCTGGAATCAAACATCCTCCTGACTGGAGGATGGCTGCTCTCCAGCTCCAAACTCTACCTCCCAAAATCCCGCATTTCCCAACGCGTCACACAGTTTAACTTTTCATTTGGCGCGGACTCTGTGTGTGTGTGTCCAAAGGGGGTTTGTAGGAAGATAACCCCCCTTTTGTGACTGGCTACTGCTTATCAGCAGGAGACGCACACATGTCAGGACACAAAACCAGGAGCCAGGAGTAGCATCCAGCATCCGCCGAGCTACTGGAATGCATTGTGGACGTTGGAACAATTGCGTTCTGTGTATGTTTTCGTGCCTCGTCAGCAAAATTAAAAAATAGATACGCAAACGTTGGCCTAAACAGAATAGGGGGGCGGGCAGGCGGCAAAGGGTCTACCTCTAAAAGTTGGCTAAAAGAAAAAACCCTGCCCCGCCCCCATTTACCCACTTTTCGTTCTCTGCCGAATTCAAATGTCACACAAGGATCGAAAGGTACGCATGGCCAGCTCTTGCCATTCGTGTGTGTGCCTTGGTTTATTGCAAAAATACACAACCATCGGAGGGAGGCAGAGTGAAGTGGAGGAAGTTATATGGGCAGGACCAAACAACAGCTGCTTGGTTGGTCTGCTGTTTTGCCCGTTTTCCCATTTTCGCATTCTTTTTTTCTTCCTTTATTTCAGGCCGAGGGGAAAAATCTAATAGAAGTAACACGGACCCAGGCTTGCCTGCCTGCCTGCGAATGTCACTGGTCCAGGCCGATAACTATTGCCAGGTGGGAGTGGGCATCAGGATCTCATCCACCTTCCCCTTGGCCAGACACACAGGATGAATGGTCACTGGACAGGAGTCTCTCTCCCCCATCCAGGTTTCCCTTCTTTTTTGTGCGTCTCACACAGCGTCTGGCCAAAAAAATCCCCATTCCCTGCATTGCGTGTGTATTTTTATTGTATATATCATTGATGAATTCGCCGATAACAAATCTCAATCAAATGTCAAAAAGGTAACTGGCAGGAACATCCAGGCAATGGACGATGGCCAGCACTCACCCTAGCCTAGGTCTCTATGCCCAACCCCATTGCCATTTCCCAACGATTTTCCTACACGTTGTAATGTTGCAATTTTCACGCAGGCCACGCGTCGTATGCGCAATTGTTTTAAGCAATTCTCTAGATGGTTTTGCACGTTGTGAGGGGGGAAAATAAGAAAGGAAGAGCAGCTAGGGGGTGGGAATAGATGGAAGAGGAGCAGGAACAGGAGGAGGAGGAGCAGGTCAAGTTGACAGCTGCAGGTGGGCCTGAAACGAATTGACCTTTCCCCTCCCTCCCCTCACTGAAAACTCGCCGCATCATTTTCCACCTCTGTCCCTGACAGCTCAAATTGTCATCTTGAATTTGAAAACTGTCAAAGTTTTACGGCAGCATTTTCATGTTGCTAAACTCAAGGGGGGGAAAACTGATGTCAAGTGGCTGAGGGGTGGGAAAATACAAGGGAGAAATGCAATACAATTTTGTTGATATTTTATTTAAGGTTTTATTAGGGTTATTAAAAAAGAAATTAAATAAAGAAAGAATATTTCTTATACAAATGATATTTTTATCTAAACTTTGTCATTTATTAAGCATCTAGAAATCGTATTATTAGTTTCTAAATTAATTATCTTTAGTAGATAAAATACTAAAAAGTCTTTTATCCAAATAAAGGAATATTTTAATTGTTTATTAAGTAAGTTACTAATAACCTTCACAACTGTGTATTAGAATAATTAACTTATAAGCAATCAAAAAATATAATTTTATTTGGAAAAGAACAACCTGCTTTTAGTCCTTTATTTATTTATAATAAATAATATGTTTATCTGCTGGATTTAAAACATAATTCAGTTGAGAGAGAGTTGGACAAGAATTTGTCTGTAAAATTAAACAAGATTGGAGGTACCAAATATTGCACTAAATATATACGAAAAGATTTACCTTATAAAATTTATTTCTATTACAAATAAAAGCGATTTAACGACTTTATTTGCAACTGGAGGATAATTGGTCTTTAAACAACCACAAAATTTATATAAATTAGTATCTTTTATTTCAACTTTTAAATCCTAAGAGGTGATTTTTATTTCCATATAAAATAATTCCCCAATTAAACAACATTTTTATTTCCATTACAAAAATTAACCACTAACCAAGCTGTAACTGAACCTTTTTAAAACGTATCCTTCTGCCTTCATAGATTCTGCACCTTCTCTCTCCTTTTCCATACCATTTCCCCCCTTTTCCTCCTGTTGTTTTATTCGCATCATCACCAAATTAAATAAAGCTCAATGACAAACTTCATTAGCCAAAAGATCAACTGGCCAAATGGCGAACAACAAAAATAACAATTTGCCTAGCCCCCCACTCCCAAAACTCTGGCCCAAAACAAATCCGTAAATACCCCTCCAGCTCCGCAACAACCTCATGATGGGCAACCCCGGTGTTTTAGCGGATGGAATCCCTTTTGTCCGGCGGTTGGCGGACGTCAATCCTTGGTCAGAGAGTGTAATGGCAGGCAAACGTTATGCCGAAAACTAAATTAAGATTGAAATGTAAAACTGAAAGCGCTTTACACAATTATTGAACGTTCGATGCAGGGTTGGGTTGGGTTTGGTTTGGTTTTGGGGGGAGTTTGTAGAGGGTTCTGTGACAGGGAAAACCACTCTGGAAAAAATGCGAAGGGAAATTCCGCTTGTCGCGACATTTGACAGACAATTCACAGTGCGAGAGACTCAGTCGAGTGCATAACTTACAATTCCGTAAATATAAATTTTCGATTCATTCAGAGGAGTGAGGAAGGTGGATTTTCCCTGGACTAATGAAGGTTGTCCAGGCCCCAAACCCCCTCAAAGCTAGCATTATCACTCCAGCATGCATTTTCTAAATGAAAATGGGCAGACAAACGACAAAGGCAAAACAAAAAAAAAGGAGCGGCTTCAATGTATGGAAATTTCTGTTCAATCACAAATCCAATGATGTTCGCTTCGACGCATTTTGACAGTTGGACACAGAACGGAGGCAACGACGCACAGGAGCCGAGCCTGAAAACGCCTGCCTGTGTTTTTTTGTTAACCGGCTTTGATGAATTTCCCTGGCCAGGATTGCTGTTTGTTTGAAAGGCTTCGTTGTCCTGCCTGTGTTGTTGTCTGCTGCAACCCCTCTCATATATATATAGAGTATATATATCTATACTCCTTCCAGCTTGAAAGCTATGCCTACTATTGCCAGAGATTGGGCTTCTATATCTCTCCATCGGTTGGTTTTTCCTGGCTGGCTTCCCTCGTGTATTTTTTTAGGACGTTCCTTTGTCCCTCGCAGTGCATTGATTAGAATGTTTGGACTTGAGTACGTAAATATTTTTGCTTGCTTGTCAATTAGTACGTTAAGCTGCCTTCGAGAGGGAGGGATAGAAGGAGGTTTTGGATAGGAATTAGAAATACAAGAGATACAAGAATGAAAGCTTTAGTGGGTTTTGGGTTTGGTTCAATGTGGTTTTTTTTTTGAGAAGGAAAACCTGCTGCCAGTCTAGAACTAAATGACTTTGGTTGCAGCTCAAGAAGAATTTATCTTTAAAATTGAATCCGGCTCAAAGTAGCAAATGTTGCTGAAAAAATATACGTTAACTTCTTGGATTTATATAAGAATAAATAAATCAGTGGAAACTGAAGAAGATTTTGTGTTGAAAATTCGAAACAACTCGAAGGTGCAAATATTACTTTGAAAAGATACTTTTAACCGGCTCGAAGTACCAAATAGTACTTCAAAAAGATACATATTTATTTATATATATTCAAAGGCTCCTTGCAACTGAACTAGAATTGTTTTTAATATTTAATACGGTTAGAAATATGAAATATTGCTTTAAACATTTACTTACTTATATACAAATCTTTAATATGATTAATATAAGTATCTTTAAATACGATCTACTGCATGAAAAGCTTATTTATGTGAAATTTACAATTCATTGGATTATTTAAATTTATGTCAAGCGTGTTTCGTTTACCACAATTACCTAATAATTTCAAATTAATGACATAAAATCTATATAACTCTCCACGGGTAAACTTTTTAGGCTCTTTCTTGGTTCCCCTTCTTCTTTCTCTCAACTTCTCTCCTTTCTTTTCCCATTTCTTACTTCCTTTCGAGATAACACCCACACACACCTTAACTACCATCGTTCAACACCCAACCCCAAAGGCCACTCAAAAAGTCATTACTTTAATCGAATTCGCATTTCCCGAAATGAGCTCTCGCCGCAGGACTCGACTGCAACGCCTACTGTGAGCCCAGGATAACAACGAAATTCCCATAAAGAGTGAGGGGGGGGTTAGAAGAGAATGCAAAATGTCTGACAAACATGCAATTAAGTCGTTAATACTTCATCGATTTAATACACGCGGACAGGAGCAGGACACAGGGCTCAGGGATACAGGATATCGCGGACGCAGCAAGGATTAAGGCATTAACGGATCAAGGATGAGCCTCCTCAAAAAACACAAAAACGAATACGGAAACGGAAGTACCGATAGAAGCAGGACGATGGCAGACATTTGATTAGTTCCCCTCTTTCTCTGAAAGATATGCAATTACGATATAAAAGTTAAACAAACCAAAGGATACAACGATCCAAAAATTTGAACATTTGATTAAAAACGCAAATAGATTTTCAAGCAAAAATCCCCTATGTGCATAAAAAATTAAGCAATACAACGATGGGCTTAGAAAAACTCGGAAAAGCGGGTAAAAATTTTTTACGCAAATACAAACGAGACGAGAGACCAAGCCAAAAACACAATTCATCAGAGAGGAGGACGGCCTTTCTTCTTTTTTTTTTGGGGCTCATCTCATATCCCACCTGTAATAAAAATCATAACCCAGGAGGCGTGGCACCAGACACCGACGCACATATTGAACTAACGAGTGCAGTGGGGGTGTAGGTGGAGATCTGGAAAGGTGGTTCTACCACCCACCCGCATGTCTGTGTAAAAAGGTAAAAACCAATCAAGAGCATCAATAAAAGGCACGTCAATCAGCGTGTGTGCGGCATGGTAGGCTCTCCAGAATCAGCTCCTGCTGCCACCTACCTCACAGCAAAAAAAACACCCGATGCTGCTCAACAAGCACGAAAAAATCATATTTCCTGGTCCTGGCCATGCGTGTGCTTCACCAGGTTTTTTTCCCTCCCCCCCAACTCTATGCCCCTTGTGTGTGTTTTGGCCTTTTGTCTAGCACATCGGCAACGCGGTTTTAGTTCAGTCAAGCTGTCATATCGACGCTTTTGCATGCCAGACCAGCCTCAGCCTCAGTCTCGTCCTCAGACTCAACATCAAACTCTGGGCTCGAATTCAGGACCCGCTTCCTGGCTATCAGCAGGCCTGGCCGGCCGGCCCTTTGCCTTAACCCTTTCCTGCGGTTATGCGATGGTTACATATCATGATTTTTCAATAAATTCAACGTCCATGCGGCACTTTGCTCATTGAATTTTGAACAGCGATCTCGTTGGGGCGCAGAGGCTGGGCCTTGTGGTGTGGAGAATTTATGGAATGATTGGATGTTTTGGCCATAACCAAGGACCCAACGAGGCTAAAGCTAAAAACAAACAATGGTAATGGATGTTGAAGGAGTTTACGAAAACATTTTTCAAAAGTTTGATACCAAAAATAACCAAAACAAGGTATTCAAAAAGTAGAAACAAGTAGAAAGGTCTCAAGAAGAGAGTTTACATTTATGAAAAATAGAAAAGGGTTATGGGTGAAGAATGTTTAGGTTATTAAATATACTCTTTTCATAAGTAAGAAATTTATTTTTTAAATATCTTTTTAAAACCCTTTTAAGACCTATTAAATCCTGAACAAAACGCCTACTCAAAACACATTCTCAAATTAAAACAAAGAACTTCCTGCGTTAATCAATTTCCCAGCCAGCTAAAAAATTAAGCAATAAATAACTTGCCTTTGTCGCATATCAAAGACTGCCAAACTCAAACAAACAAGTCCTTACAAGGACTACCCCAGGATGTATGGAATATATAGCATAATCATAACAAGGTCTGGCCCAATCCCCTCACAATTTCCCAGTCTTTCTTTTCTTGCTTACGCATTGCTGCATTAATGCGTATGGAAAACAATTTTTTGTACATTTTTTTCTAAATGAATTTCACTTTTTGGGGTTGCTGCAGTCTGTAAAAGGTGTGAGTCCTTTTTTTTTTTTTTTGATTCCGAGTTGAGTTGGGTCTACCAATTTTTGAAAAGAAGTTTTGGAAATACGCGCGACTCGCGGATCGAGGAACCTTTCACTTTTCGGTAAGCCGCATTCTGCGTGTCTCTCTTGACGCGACCAAAAAAAACAACAAAATATGGGTGGGCAGTAAAAAAAAATTTATGAAATTTAACAATGAAAAAAGGGTTCAAATGTTGGATGCATATATGGTCGGGCATTCATCGAGAGATCCCCATTCTCCCCTCCAGAAAAAACTCTAAAACTCCAACTGTCCCCTTCTTCGAACGTCTGCTGCCAATTTTATTAATGAAAAGTCAAGTGATTTTCATTCAACGAGTGGGCGTGGCATTAAGCACACGCACAACCCGTTAGGGGTTGTCCTCTACAGAAATTATTTATATGAAATAATTTTACAAAAAATTGAATTCAAAAAAAGCGAATAGAGAAAAAAGGCATTGAAAAAATATCAATGCTGTAAATTCAGCGTTAAATGCTATGAATATTGATGGAAAATATTTAAATATTTGATGAAAGAATATCAAGTCAACGAGTCCTGAATATTAATAACGTTTGGCTTGATTTTTTTCTGACTATATTGGCAATTAAATATGTGAAAAACATCATTAAACATGTTTAAAAAATGCAAATTCATCAAATACCACCGAAATAGCATTTGTCGCATCAAAACATTATTTTTTGTGTAATATAAACTACAATCAATGCATAAAAATTTTGTTTATAAAAGAAAACATCAACTTGTAGTATTTTTTTTTAAAGATAACTAGCAAATTATTTATTAAAGTAATTGAAATGTGGTATAAACATTTATTTTATTATTTTTTATTATTTTTATTAGGATATATTGGGATTTTATAATAAATAAAAGCTTTATACTTGCTCAGAATTTAGTAAAATATTCTAGGATTTTATTGATTCTTTTTCTTAATGAGAGATTTATTTACTTTTGTATTTGTTAGTGGAAAATAGTGTAGGAGGATTGTAGTTGCACTTGAATAAAAGCGTAATACTTATACAAAATATATAAAAGTATTTCCGGGTTTATATTTAACAAAAACCCTCAGTATTTTGTACCTTATTTTTCCTTTCCCTAAGACAATTGCAGAGCTTTTCAAAAGAAGCCATTTGTCCAGTTCCAAAACCCATTTCAATTCTGCAGATGCTGCTGCAAATCAACTCGAGTAAAAGTGTCCAAACAATACAACAAGAACGCACAGGCGCAGTCAGGGTCCTTTTCCTTCAGGAACCCCTCCCCCGCTCTCCCATCAACCAAGTCCACCCAAAAACCCATACACACGCACATAATTTATGCCCATGTACAAGGGGGGACCCCAAGGAGATGAGCCAAACAGGACCCAAAAAGCACTCGCAGGAACGCACATAAAACGCAGACTGCAGCGAGAAAATGGGGAAAACGGGAAAACTGCGGAAAAATCAATTTTCTTGCGAGCCCAAAAATACCAAGGGTGGGTGTATGTACACTCCAGGCATTTCGTGCGTTCTTTTTTTCGGGGGTTGCACACGCACACAGATACGTCGCAGATATTGTCACGCACTTGTGCAGCAAATTGTCACCCAGTTTTGTCCTTCCCAAAAAAAAAAAAAAGGAAAGTAAAAACGGAAACTGGAAGAGCCATCCAGAAAGAGAAAGTTGTGGCATCCCGAAAATGTTCGTCTTTGAAGTGCAAAAATGCAGCATAATTCTGGGCTAATGCAATTAGGCAATTATTTGAAGGTAAAAGTAGAAGTGTGAGTGAGTGTGAGGAGGGAGAGTGTGCCAGTGTGGGTGGCTGGGTGCGTGTGTATCCTGCCGAGTGTCCTGCGCCTGCTAATTACTCATGCCGCACGCATTTGCCGCGGGGCACTGAGGCGTATACACAATCATTTTCATTGGACGTGCATTGAATGAGAAGAACATAAAAAAAGGAAAGGGAATGGAGAGGAGGGACAAGGTAAAGTAAAAAAAAAATGAAGAAGAAAGAGAAGAGGAGAAACGGTACACACTTTAAAATATTTTATATACATATTTAAGAATTTGAAATTTTGTATTAAAGAAATTTGTAAAACCTTTGAAAATTCTTAAACAAAAATTGTTAAAGCCATATGTTCAAATCAATAGTCAAAAAATAAAATATATTTCGCTTGGGAACCAGTGTGACCCAAGAAAATAAAGAAACTGTGTAAAAAGGATCACACTGACAAGTATTTTTAGCTGTTTGTTATTTGAAAACATATTTTATAAAGTAAAAAAAAAAGTGTTTTGATTTTGTTAAGAAAAACAACTTCATGGATTTCTTTATGCTTTAAAAATTTGTGAAATTTCGCTGTATTTCCATAAAGTATATACATTCTTTAGAGAAAACAAAAAAAAAGGTAGAAAAACACATAAAATTGTGAAAAGAATAAAAATGCAATGTACATAAAAAAAAACAGCTAGAGCTCCAAAATGGGCATTTTCCTCTTACCCTCGCTCCATCTCTTCTCTTCTCCCCCCGGTCTCCATATTCCCCTCTCTTTGGCTACACGAGCCTACAACAAAATGTCATTAAAATGACTTTTTTTTCCTGTTGCCCGCCTTGTCACGCACTTGCCAAAAAACACAGAATTTCCAATGACGTAAGCAACAAAAGTTAAATTCCCTTTTTTCTCTGTTATTAGAAAAAAAAAGAGGAAAAGTCCGTATCCTATAGGCAGGACATCCTCCTGTTTTTGTTCTTGTTGGGCAATTGAGCACACAGGCGGCAAAACAAAATGTTGCAACAAAGTTTTTTCCAACCCAAAATTGTGATGAGCCGTCACAGAGGCGTGACTCTTTTCTTCCTTAGCTTTTCCAGCAGGATAACTGCCTTCCTCTTCTTTACCTTTTCCTTTTCGTATACCTTCTTCTCCTTTCCTTGGGGCTTTTCCCCCCAAGCAAATTGATGAAGGAGCAACTTGCAGTCAGAAGAAAAAAAAAGGATCCAACAGAGGGGGTGACTATTGAAAATGTGTCAAATTGAGGCAGAGACGACGGCGATTGCTTTTGGTCATTTTCGGAAAAATAGGAAGGAAAAGAAAAGTCAGTCCTTTGGTTTGACTACAAATTATTTGCTGCTTGAAGAGTTTTCGCCGAAAGGTAGTTGAAAAAGAGAAAAACTTTCAGGTGATGACTTGAAAACTTATAACAAGGAAAGGAGCTTTTTGTGTAACTCAAGTTTTCTTTTATTTTAAACAGTAAATCGCCATTAATAAAGTTTAAAAATTTTTTAGTTTGGGTTTCTAGCCTTCAAATAATTGTCCTGCTTTTCTCTATGATCAAATCATTATTTTTCCATTTAGAATACATGAAAAGGGGTTGAAAAGCATATGACTTATGACTAATTTGTAGGGTTATGTTTCCTTTAAGCTTGTTCCTGTTCATGTTCCAACTATTTCACAACCCCCATTGACAAATCCCTTGACCAAAAGCAACTTTGTTTGGAGAAATACATTGTACCTTGTAATGGAAACCAGTTTTTCCGAAAAACCTCTTTGTGCAATCCTTTTTTTGTTTGGGATTCTGTGAAAGTGCAATTAGTTGTGAGGCGGCACACGCGTAGCGCCTGTCACATCAGCAATTTGGACAGCTTAGCACTCGGCAGCGACTTGCAACCCCTCGAAAAGCCGGAGCCTGTGCAACCCTTCAACCCCTCAAATGCAACAAAGACGCAACGGTTAATTAACCGTTGCCCGAAAAATTGTTGCAGTTGCACTCCAGCAGGGGTGGCGCCCGGCCAGGACTCGAGATCTCAACCATGAGATCCTTTGATGCTGCAGCTGGGTTGCTGCAGTCAGGGGATTAGCCCCGAAGAGCTGCTGCGCTACCCCTAAACACTCGACAGGGGTTGCATGCACCCGAGGTTGAGTTCATTACCAGCACGTGCCCCGAAGGATGATTTTCCTCTTTTTCCGGCCGAGATTTCTCGTCCGGAATTGCATTCTTGTTTTGGGCTGCACACACACAACCCAGAAACCCTGAGGAAGGGAAGTTTTTTGGGTGGGTGTGGCAGCGGCACACTCACTGCCTTTTTTGGTGGTGGCTTAAAGTTTCCTCTTCCATCTGCTGCTGGGATGATGGATCTGGTTTTCATGGTTTTCATGGGTTTCCCAAAGAGTGGGTGGGGATTTGCTTTCCCGAATTGGGCAAACGCACTTTTGGTCTACGGAATTGTTTCGACATGACGTGGCAGGTCTTGTGTGCAACTGAGCCATGACTATACTAAAGATTTGTGAGATACATATTGTATCTTCTATTTGGGGGAAGCATTGAAAGCACTTACGCGAGGGTGGAAATTTCTAGTTAGTCCAAGTGGGAAAATTTCTTTACCTGCAAAGAAAAAGAAAGAAATTAAAATTGAATTAGTTTTGTATTTAATGGAGATAAATTTATTTGAAAGCAATTTATGTAGTTATGTAAATTCTGGTCTTAAATGTAATATCAAGTAATATGTTAAGATTAATCACATTTTTATTTGTATTTATATTTATATTTATTCTTTTTTATTTTTCTTAAAAACGTTCACACAAATGCATTCTTCTGGTTGCCTCCAATAAGAGCACTGCAAATCCGAACACTGCACATCCGAACAGTTGCAAAAGCAAACCAACACACGAAGTCCACTTCGTGAAACTAAAAAAGATAAAGGCCGACGAATTAAAATTCAGTGCACGGCACGAAGCCGAAAGCGCATGCGAATACCACATATTGCAATGAAAAAAGCAAAGACAAAGCCACGAAGTCGAGAGCCGAGTAAAAAATTTGCACTTAACGAAGGCAAAAGGAAAGAGAAGAATGCAACGATCGTGTGCATCTATCTATCTCTATCTCTCTATCCAACTTGTTCCAATGCATTCTGATTGGATGCGCAAAAATGGCGAAGCTTAAAAAATACTGCAATTACCGCAAGAAATAATTTCAAATTATTTTCAATTTAACTATCAAAACTTCCCTAAAGCTATAATTACTCAAAAAGAAACACTTTTATCTCGCTTTCAGCACCTGTTTGCAGCCAATTCCATATCATTAGTCATTCGGACTATCTTACTCGGTCTCCTCGGTCAATTATTGCATAATCCACACAGACACAATAAAAAATACAAAAAACAGAACATCAGCAAGAACAACAACTCAGATGTGTGTGTGTGTGTGAAAGTGCGCTATCTGAACACGTATCTGTTTTGCTTTTGTTTTATAGCTATTTTATATTTTTATACCAAAAAAACCCACACACTGAAACATATTTTGTATACATATACGTTTGTATATGTACATAAGTATATCTCGGCACTCGGCGCAATTTCCGTAAATTTAACCTACTTTTCGATTTTGGTTCAGCCAAAAGCAACAAAAATTAGCTAAACAAAAATTGCACATTAGAGATAATAAATGGGGCAGAAAGTAAAAAAAAAAACCTAATTTTTGAAAACTTTTCGTATTTTGGGAAACATTTTATGAAAGTTGATATATTTTTTTAATACTTCCACAACGAAACTGAATTAATCGCAAAATACAATTGCTAAGGCCATGAAAATAAGGGTATTCACAAATATTAGAATACACTTTTTGAATATGAACTAAAAAATAATTTCGAGAAATTCAGATTATAAAATATTAACTAAAAATGAACGTTTTTCTAATAATATATACCCTATTAATTTTTTAGGAAAACGCCATAGTAATTGTTTAAAAAGTAAGAGTATTCAAACCCAAAAAAACACTTGTGCTTCGGCTAGGAGCATTTTTTATCACTATTTCTCTCTCTCTCTCCCTTCGTTTCTCCTTTTCGTGCGCAGCGAAAATTGAAAGCAAAGCAAACAAGCGCCAAAAATATACAACGACAAGAGCAACAACAAAAGCGAGTATCGCAAATATGAATTCGCATGCACACAGCACGCTATCGCCCTCCCGCTCTGTCGCGCGAATATATAACGTATACGTATGTATATCTTGTTTGTTCTAAGCTAACCCATACAAAGACAGATCGAAACAAGGTCAAATGCAGTTATTTGCCAAACAACAAGACGAAAAAAGCGGATCAAACTGTTTATGGCTTGCTTTTTCGCTCTCTTTTTTTTCGGTCTGGCTTTTTGGGAATTTTTTTTTGCTGTTTTTTTTACTGTAGTTTTATTTTTATTTTATTTTTTGCGATTGCACTGGTGAGTGTGTTTGGCTACTTTTTGATTTATCTTTTCCGTTGTTGTTGCTGCAGCCTGCGACTGCGCCGGCGGCTATTTCTTTTTCTCTTTCTTTTTTAGTTCTTCTTTTTTTTGTGTCCGCTTGCCATTGCGTCTCTCTTCGTCATCGGCTTTTGCCTTTCTCAAGGATATTCGGCGCCATTTCTTGTGTCTTTTGTGCTTTTTGCATTCGAATTCTGCGCGTGTGAGAACAACAACTTTTGGGTTAGTCAGTCAAAGGAATTCCAGGAATTAGTGGTCGCGCATGCATGAAAGGTGAGAATAATACGCCAAATCTTAAAGATGTTCTTCTTTTTTTCCAACTAAGATCTTAGAGTGTGAGTGTGAGTCTGTGTGTGTGTGAAGTGAGCGGTGAATACGAATTGAGTGAATTGAATGAAATGTGAATCAATTAAGCAATTAATGCACATGATGTATGCAAAACGTTGGGAATCAGAGAATAGCTGGCGGAATCGCTATGATCACAATTTTTTGTGGGAAATATTCAGTGAGGAAGCAGAAACGGATCTCTATCAGTTATACGTAAAATTTTAATTTTAGAATTCTAAGGAGATTTCTAGAGATATTATTTAAAAAGAGGGATTTTCTTTAAATATTTTTTATTTTGTTAATATTGTTGTAAGAATTAATTTTAATAAGAACCTTTTTATTTTAATAAATATCCATAAACATTTGAGTTTTAGCATTATTTAAAGATACCTATTAAAAAACTTAGTATGATGCAATTATTTGCACTTTATTATTTAAACATGTATTAAGTTAGTAAATTTGCCAAGTATTCCTAAAACTTGCATCAAAAAAGTATTAAATTATGATAAAACAAATTATTTACCATTGAAAATCAACATCCATAAAAGCTGGCTTTTAAAACCGATTCTTATATAACCACACCTGCGTTAAAATATAAATATATTCGATGGCAAAATGCAAAAAACGTTTTTTCGCCACTTGACAAGCTCAGCGCGGATTTGCAACTCGCAGAACGAATTCGCACTCGCCGAACGACGACGACGACAATGCACAAATAAATTTCAACTAAAGTACATATAAAAAAAAACAGAAAGAGTGTATAGCTGGTATATAGCGATCTATGTGCGGGACACCCTCCGCCAAACCCTCCCAAAAAAACAAATTCCCAACCAACAGATTATTTACTTTGTACGGCAAACTCAAAAAAGTCAGCAAAGGAAGGAAAATATAAAGAACGCATTTTGGTTCTCTTTCGCTCTCCCTTGCTCTTTCTGCAAGTGGAGATCTGCGCCTGGTACAGATATATAAATATATATATACACAGATATATAGGAACATACATACAGAACAGCGCATTTTGCTGTTATTCATCGTTGACCTTGGTTGCAATCTTTGTGTGTATTTGTTTGCTTGCCAAAAAATAACAACAAAAACAATCAATTTTCGTTCAGTTTTTTGCTGGCTTTTTGTTGTTGTATTTTTGCTTGCGCATTTCAAGTTTTTTTTTACGTACATATATTGTTGCTATTCTTTTGCATTTCAAGTTATTCTAAGAATTATATTATGAGACAATCTATAAATGCAGCTTTCGAAATGTTGATGCCACAAGGAAAATATTAATCATACGCCATGTGCGACAAGTGGAAATTTACTGCAAGGCCCAATGCAACTTAGTCAAAATATTTACGCAAGCTGTTAGAGCAGCAATACAATTAATAAAAAATTAAAGTGCAAAAAGAGATACAAAAAAATAAAAATAAATAAATTGTACCATTTGACATTGACAGACACGCGCGAAAAGTCGCTTGAGAAAGAGGGAGAAATAAGCAGAATTAAGAAATAAAACTAACAGCAGTTTTGGGAGAATTCTTCGCGCAAAGAAAGCCGAAAAACGAAAACAAGCGAGGGCCGAAAGAGTATATTTTCAAACAACAAATCCGCCGCTCGCACTGCACACAAGTGTCCCAATTCCACGAATCCCTCATTCCACGCTGATTCCACACAAAAAGAAGATAAAGAGAACGGGTAAATAATAATGCTAATACATAATAATAAGAGGCGAGCAGCAGCAAAAAAAGCGCTGCAAAAACAGCAGCGACGCCAACTGCCAGCAAACAGTTAGACAGAGAAGATACAGATACAAGTACGGTCAGAGATACCAAGATACCAAGATACCAAGAGCCAAGTGCAGATACAGTTACGAATGGTATGGAAAAGGAGCAGATCGAGCACTTTTTTAAGATTTCGTAATTTCTCCAATCTTTTCTTTAAATTTTAAATAATTTACGAGCTCAGATTTTTGTATTTAAATAATTTTTGTAACAATTTTTGAATTTTATTTCCTAACCTTTTTTTTTTTTTGAAATTTTTAATAATTCAAAGTCTTTGCTATTTGGCGCACTCTTTTTCCTCTCATTTAAATAATTTTCTTTCTTTAATTTCCTAATTCAAAAATTGTTTCTTATTTGTCCAACCTTCTTCCTTGAAATTCGAAATAATCCATGGTCTCCGCTGTTTGCACACTCTCTCTCTTTTTTTTTATTTAAATTCGTTTTGCCTTCGCTTATTTATTAACTTGCATTCGATTCCATTAATCCAGCCAGATATATACATACATATATATAAATTTGCACTTTTGTGTGTGTCCGTAGATATATACATTTATTTGCTCTATTATGTCATTTTATTCGCCTCTTTATACGTACATTTATTTTATCCGCAATTCATTTGACTTTGGCTGATGACGTCGAAATTGTTGTTGGAATTTTGTTTATTTACGGAAGCGTTGGTTTTTTTTTTGTCGAAGTCTGCGATATTTGACATTTAATAATGAATGCATTAGTTGATTTTAATTGATACTAGTTTGAGACTTAATAGTGATAGATGGATAGCTATATGAAAATATCTCATATATTGTAAGTAATTGACGTAAGAGCGTGTAGAGCATTTATATAATTTTTGTGAATAAAAAAATTATATATAAAAACTCATATTTTACCCAATTAAGTTTGGCCATGTTAGACTAATTAAAAGTCGCTAAATGACACGAGCTTCCATTTGAATTCTCCTACTCTCCTCTCGCTGCTGCTCATTGCAATAAGTTTTTGCATTATTCACATGTTTTCACCAATCCCCAGATATATAATATATATTTTATATATATTTGTATATTGTTATTTTTAGCATCGGCCTTATGATTAACTTTTTTTGCAACCACATTTTGTTTGCTTTTGCTTCTGCGATTATCTCATTAAAACACATTTTGTGTGCATTCAATGTTCTTTTGCGCAGTTAACCCCCATCACACCCCCTTTGCCAAAATACAAGTTTTTATTATTTTGCGCTTGTGGTTGCAGTTTGCGTCAGTTTCAAAGTCGCACAAAAAATATATGTACAGTTGCGAAAAAAATAATAGCACCACCATAACATATTTTATTCTCGAGCAAATAAATTTAGGTTGCGGTACCGATAGTACGAAATACCGATTTTTCCCATAAAGCTAGATATTTTTCCCATCCGAAAATGATAAACAATTTTTGAATTGTCCATACCTTTATTTTTTATAATTATTTTTTAGGGGCAAGGTCTAAAATGAGGCGAAAATAAAAATAGCACCACTATTGATTTTTTCAAATAATCAATACTTATCGCAGGCTTGTTTTGGTAAAAAGCACGTGGTTATGAAACTTGACATTTGTTCTGTTATTTCGAACACAATTTAAAAAAAATTAACTTAAAATAATAATTAAAATAGAACGTGGAAAGCACTGCACTGCATAAAAACTTGACATTATCCAAAAACCCATTTTTGAAGGAAAATCATATAGAAATATTGGTCGAATGCCTCAGTGTTCGAGCAAAATGATACGCAATGCAATAATCTTCAATGAGAAGCCCGAAATACGTGGGAGAAAACGATCACTGAGCACACATCACCTCAAAAGGCGAGTTTGGGAGAGCAAGAAGGATCAATTTAAAGCTGCT